>VDFB02153815.1:0-27525 GCA_007258455.2 Sequoia sempervirens
TCTCTATCTCATTATCTATCCATCTCTCTTTACCCCTCTCTATATATCACTTCTTATCTCTATCTTTATATTTCTATCTCTCCATCTCTCTCCCTCTATATTTATCTCTTCCATCTCTATCTATCCATTTATCCTCTCTCTTTATCTCTCCATAACCTTCTCTCCATATCCCTCTCCTCCATCTCCATCTCTAACTTCCTCTCTATCTCTATCTCCCTACCTCTCTCTCTCTCTCTCCCATCTATCTCTCCCTCTTTCTATCCCTATATCTCCCTCTCTCTCCCTCTTTGCATATTACAAACATAACATGATCCTATTGGTAATGGATCCTTATTATCTTCCTAATTCAAATGTTTTTTTAGTTTTGTTTCAATCCTTGTTGTAATGTCCCCGCCAAGGAACCCCAGAGGACAACACTAACTAAAAAAAATTAATGGAACAATTTTCTTTTTGAACGAAAATAATATTAGAATGAATAACATAACATAATGATCTAAACCTAGATCCTCTAAGGTTCTTCGACTGTGCTACTCAAAAAACTAATAATCAAGATAACTAGAACAAGGTTCATTTAAAGCATCACATTAAATGATTTTACATTACTTATTTCCATAACATGCCAACTGATAATCAACATCATTTTCTAACCAACAATCACATGAAGAAAGCATTACTTACAATACTCATACAAGAAGAATTCATTAATAATAATAGTTACATCTTTATAATGATTACATTAATACTTTTGTTAATACATGTGGGAAGAGTACATTAGATTATAGTAAATGATACAACTGATATACAATCCAATATACCAATACATGAAAGTATTCCTTCACAACTAGAATAGGAAATTGGAGTCCACCACACAAAGGATAATCTCCATGCACAGGAACAAGCAACAAGAACACCCAATGGAGGAAAAATAACCAACCTCTCAACCATGTGGAACCTTGAGGTCCACCCCCCACGCTAGGAGATAACAAAAGGTCCCACATCCAACAGTTAGTCAGGAAAGCAATAAGCTAACACCAACAAGGACTATACATGGACTCCAACACAACACTACTCGCAACACAAACATCACTACAAAACATACTCCACTTCCAGAGGCACTCACACAACATAAGAGGAAATACAACTAGGGAATGCTAGACTACAATAGGGAGGAGTGTCATCATATGGCTTGATATGGGTTATCCTTCGTGGATCTTCCCAGGCTCTTGAACCCCATCATAGGTTATCCTAGTAGCCTCTCTTGATCCTCGGCCCCCATACAAACTCATATGAAATCAGTGTACCTTTCATGAAGAAAAGATAGTTGATCTTTCCATTCCAAGCCTTCCCATCTCATCTCAAGCCTAAATGAACACTTGAGATGTGAGTGAGGCATACATTACCTTGATTAATGTGAATTCTACCTAGCCCCCTAATTCATTATTAAGGTTATCACTAGATTAAGAAAACCTCCATGGGTTATCCTAGGCAACACTTTGGGTGCTAGCCCCCATGGAGAGCCACTCCCCCCACTTGCAACTAGTAAACCCTACTAATCAAGCAAGGCATTGACCATCTTGCACATCTGTCATAATCATATAAACACCAGTTAGGACAACATGAGCCCATGTCCCAACCCACAGCCACAATTCAATCATCAAGAATAGGTAGCACAACACTAAGGGTTTTCATTTCACTCAATACATATATGCATAACTTTCAAATGAGTAACATTACAAAATCTCATGAATCCATTCATAGACACAAGGACAACACCCTTAGGATTTACATTTCACACTGACAACATAGCCAAACCACTTCCAAGGTTAAACAATCATGAGAACCATTTACACTTTTTATACCCCTTCCGAGGCCTTTGGAAGCCAACCTTAAACAACTTTACACAATGACACCTTGTTTCAAAAAAAATACACAACACTTAATCCATTAATCAACCACATTTTCAAATGCAACAATTGAACATCAAATTATAACAAGGAAGACATTCCTCTAAATTAAAACATTATTTCACTTATTAGTCAATTTATCTCAACCACATAGTTAAATATAAGTATTATTTCCTACAAATAAATATATTTAAGGGTAACTAAATCTTTAACAAGATAATCATCTCTCTAAATTAACTCAATAGTTAGCAACAAAGTAACTAACTAGTAGGAGAAATTAATAAACAAGACAATCAACTTAAACTTCTCACACCAAATTAGAACTTGTGTAATGAAATGTTCAAATAAATGAAAACAATGAGAAACTAGACAAGCACACTACAAATCTCACCCTAATGGTTTAAATAGTTTAACATGATTAAATACACCCAATACTCATCCTAATACTCACCTCTAAACTAATGCCACTGGTTTTGATTATGCTTTTGCTCAATATAGAAGTCAAGTGCATTTGCACAGCACCCTACTCAAAGTTGCAAGAAGGTAATCAATGAGAACATGCGACTGAGTAAGGAATATATCTATTATGTGATTACACCATATCTAAATTAAAACTCTAATTTATTATATTGCAATTGATCACTAAACCAACTCATTTTTTTAACTTAATATCAACCTATAATTATAAAAATAATGAAGTTGAATAAGCCACAAAGGTTCAAATATAAGACATCATATGCAACCAAATTATACTTACTACCATCATGAAACTATATGGATACAAGAAAAGTTACATCAATAGACTCAATAAGACCAAAAACCTATTATATTTATAAAGTGATCACTAGACTCTCTCACTTAGTGTTCCTAACACAAGAATATACTAGATTCAAATCTTCATCAGTCTTTATACATTCATCAACTAAATATATCTAGGTCTATTTAGGCTCCTCCATTAATGAGTATTATAAACTATTTAAATATACCTATATTATTAGACTACACTAATTGACCCCTCTATATTTTGATTTGTACTAAGTCTTTCACTTCTAAATGAAATCAAGTCTATATAAATACATGTTGTAAATGAGGGGGATTCTCTAATCATGAGTTCTCTTCACTCAAAGAGCCTCACAGGGAGAACTTCCCTAAACTACATCAAGGAATAGTGGTGAGAGTTCTAGAATTAGAAAGAGCAAGTCATAGAGATTCTCTAGACAAATTGAAAAGCTCTCAGCCAAAGGATGACAGTGCAGAGCGTTGGTGTCCCAGAGGCTTGTTGGCATTTCGTATAGACCATAAAGTGATTTAATGTCTTAGAAAATAGCTAAGTGATGACTTACACTCCAATTATTGAGAACTTCTAGAATGCAAGAAAGCAACATGAATTAATAAGACTGAAACGAAGTGAAATAGAGAGGATAAAGATAAGGAGAAGAAAGGAAATACTTACAACCATGCAAGTGATGAAGCTTCCAACTCGTGAATGTTTTCAATACCTACACACAAGAGGGAGAGAGAAATTTTTGGGGTTGTATAAGGGTCTACCTTAGTCAAACCACTATTTTGGTGTTCCCACCTCCACAGACAACTAGATAGATAGAGAGAAAAGTAGAAATGAAGTAAAGAGCACTAAATCACTACAAAATAGTGTTATGCTACTCAACCAAATAATAGAGGAGAGGAGTGAAAGATTACCACCTCCACCAAGAGCGCTCTAGGCTAATGGGGGAGAAAATGATAGGAACTCAAGCCTCTATTGCAATGGTGTTTTGTTCCACACTTTCTCTACTGAAGTGATGGAGTGTTGTTGTTGTTGTTGTGAAGTGTAAAGTGTTTGGAGATTGAAGAGATGGTGAAGAAGCTATTTAGAGCTTGTAAAGAGATTGTAGGAGAGATTGTGAAGAGGAGTTGATGAAGAGCTAAGAGCGGGCTCAAAGAGAGCTAGAGAGTGAACATGGATCAAGAAGAGGTGAATTTGAAGAAGGAGATGAAGGAAACGACCATATTTGGGTTGGTTGGCTAAAGAGGGCGTTACAAATCAACTACCAATGAGAAGTGTAATGCCTCTATAGGCTCTAGACGTGGTAATTTATCAGGGACGTAAGCACTCCACGCAGATTTTTGTACGCCGTGCGGGAATCCTCGACAGTTATTCCTCTATTGATGCTCGAAACAGATGTTGAGTGGAATGAAGGCAATGGGCTTAGGTGGAATTTTTCCTTCATATTTGGTATTCTAAAATGGAGGGTAAAATGGGAATTTTCCTAAGGAGTAAAAATTCACTCATCTACATTTTCCCCCCACTTTAGCGAGCATGAATACTGATGAGTGGTTTAGTAAAGTAGATTAGAGAATTAGTAGGGTTAGAAATGTATACCTGAACTATTGAGGAAGCAGACCCCAATCTGGCGAACCCGAGAGTGCAGGGTCAAAAGAGGACTTCATAGTTTCGCATAACTATGAAGTTGAAGAAAGAGCATATACTCAAGATGAAGAAGATGCTCATCTTTGATCCCGTATAGATAGTTGAGAAGAGAAAGATATAAATGAATTCAAGAGTAAACATCGACACATTGGAAGACACTGAAGGAATAAGGGTAGGAACAACTGAAGCTTGACTAGCAGTTGCCATCTCACATAAGTGCATAGCATCAAGGTCAGCCTTGACTGTGACTACTTTATTGTTAGTAATGAACTTAATTGATTTATGCAAGGTAGATGGGATTGCACCCATAACATGAATCCACAATCTACCAAGAAGGTTATAAGGTAACTTTTCTAACAGAACATATACAAGGATAGGTATGGTAATGGGTCCAAGCTGCAAAGGTAATACTATTGTACCTAGAGCTTTTTTCCCAACATTATCGAACCCACAAATGTCAATGGAAGAAGCATTAAGAGAAGACAAATCAATATTAATCTTAGGCAATCTATCAATACTGCACACATTGAGGGTTGAACCAACATCAATGAGAGTACTTCCAATGCCAATTTTATTCATATTAATTATAATCATTAGAGGGTCTGCTTTCTTCTATACTTCCAGAGGCGGGACTTCCTATGGATAGAATGTAATATTCGATGAATGTGCACAAATATAAGCTATCAACACATCAACATCTGTCAACCTAACGAAAGAAGGTAAGAGGATCTTTTGCAAGGCTTCCTGAAGCATACCTTAATAAACCAGAGTAGACTAAAGCAAGTCCCATAGTGAGATCTTAGACGGAGTAACATGAGGTTGCTCAACAAGATCATAATCACTGGGTTCTTTAGTCGTGGGTTTAGGTGCTTGAAGAAGGCTTAGTTGTATATTCATTCTAGTATCATAGGTATGGGCTATCACTCTATAAGAGGGAGCCTTAGAAAGATCAAGGGAATCACTATCAAATGGAATGCCATCAATATAACAAACCATTTTAGGAGAAGGAATAGCTAGAGTCATGTAAATGACCGGTCTCTTAGGCCTTTGAGGGATAGGAGAGACATATATTACATTTACAAAATCATCACAACTAGTAGAATAATTATTTGAAGACATATTCTCAACATCGATCCAAACAGGATCAAATGTGGATGGAGATTCATCATGCACTAATGCATCATCTCTAGAGGAAAGTGCATTAGAATAGATAAAAAATTCATCATTCACAAATGCATCATCTCTAGAGGAGAGTGCATTGGAATAGATAAGAAATTCACCATTCACAAATGCAATGTCCCTAGAAGAGAGTGCACTGGAATGAGTAAGAGATTTATCATTCGAGAATGCATCATCTCTATAAGAGAGTGCATTGGGATGAAGGGTAGATTCATCATTCACAAATGCATCATCTCTAGAGGAGAGTGCATTGGAATAGATAAGAAATTCACCATTCACAAATGCAATGTCCCTAGAAGAGAGTGCACTGGAATGAGTAAGAGATTTATCATTCGAGAATGCATCATCTCTAGAAGAGAGTGCATTGGGATGAAGGGTAGATTCATCATTCACAAATGCATCATCTCTAGAAGAGAGTGCATTGGAATGAATAGAAGGTAGAGTGACATTGAAAAAGGTATCAATGATTTCATCTTCTTGCAACAAAATATCCTTCGAAGTAGGAGGAATCTCATGAGAAGAATCAAAGACACCGAGTGACATGGGTAAAGCCAAGTCACCATCACATGCATGAAATGGAACATCATTAATATTTTGAACAAAATTAGATACAAAACTAATAAAAGAAGATATTAATTGCAATTTTTTGAGTATTTTCTATGTTCTAGTAATTTGCATTTTCGGAGGTCTTCGGAGTGGAATTTAGAGGTTATTTTATTATTAATTAAAATCATTTATTCATATATATATATATATATATATATATATATATTTACATGTATAATTATCAAAATATACCTTCTCTTTCATTTAACAATTAATTTTAATGCACCATTTAACCAAAGACCTTTATCAACAATTAAAACCAAAATCTAATAATTACCTAATCAACATCTAGGATCACAATACAAAACCCTAACACACTGATCAACCAACAGACGATATTGACAAGGTATCAAACTGGATACTTATCCTCTTCGAAGATGATGGCTAGGGTAGGGGACCAAATTCTATCTCCAATCCACTGTTCCATTGGGTTTAAGGCATGCTTAGACCTGCCAATTTAGGTGGAGTCAATGCCTAGTACCTACAACCTATAGCACACAACACAGTCGTACATATACATATCCATATAAATAAGCACACCTTGAAAGGGGGATCACAACATTGT
Source organism: Sequoia sempervirens (assembly GCA_007258455.2). Classification (NCBI taxonomy): domain Eukaryota; kingdom Viridiplantae; phylum Streptophyta; class Pinopsida; order Cupressales; family Cupressaceae; genus Sequoia; species Sequoia sempervirens. The sequence continues at coordinate 6,683 of VDFB02153815.1, forward strand.
AGGGTACTCACAAGTGAGTAATGCGACACTATCTCCTTCACCCAAAAAAATCATTCAAAACAACACCTAGTAATCAAATCAACTCATAAACAATCAACTAGATATAGACATCAGAATAAGATTAGTCACATCATGTTGATTAATCCTCATAATATACAATGTCAACTGCTTAACAACATTAGCACATACATTTTAAATGTCCCTATTATTTTACCTTCATCTCCAGGTTCCAAAGCCAAAGCTACCTACACATCCACAATGAGAATGGAGGGGCACTACATCCCCCCCTTAAAACTTGACTTACTCCTGGAAGTCACAAACTAGGGTGGAAACATAACACATTAGTACTACAACTTCTATTACCAACATCAAAGTTGATTCATTACATCAAGATAATATACACTAGTTATGCCTAAGAAAACACTTCATCTCACAAGGATATATAATTATATAGTCCATTTCAAGAAACACAATCAAGACTTGCATTTCAAAAATGATTCCATGGTACAAAAACCACTCAAAATCCTTACATATTAGCATTAACACCCATTAGTTTATTTCAGAACAAAGAAATTATTGCACCCTTTTACTCCTAACGAGCATAATTTCTCATAAAAAAAAAACATATAAATGTACTCAATTTCAAATGCATTAACATTTCATTTTCTTAACCCTTAAATTACAATTTCTCTTCCAATATACTATTAAGCCATCAATACATCAGAATACTAAACTTCCATAAAACACAACATAATTATACACACAAAGCACCCATTTCATTAAATACCCATCATTTACAAACAAGAAATTCCACTTTATTCATTATACAATACTAAATATCATAACATATTCAACACAAGATCATGATTTTACACCTTTTCACATCACTAGAAATCACATAACAAGGCTACACAAGGGTCCATAATGCATCCTAGATAGAAAGACTATCGGTGCATTGCACACTACACCATTGGTCCTATCCTTTCCACCGGTTTTCTGCACCATTGGAAAAACACCACCAAAGGATATGTCTAAGGTTGTTAGGCGAGGATGGAAAAAAGGGAAAACATAATCTCAAGAGTACAAGAAACTAGGACAACATAATGGACTCATATGAAACCAGAGTGCCCAATGTTAGAAACTTGGGCTTTGATACCAGGTGTAATGCCCCCGCCAAGGAACCCTAGAGGACAACACTAACTAAAAAAAATTAATGGATTTTTGTTTTTGTTTTTGAACAAAAATAACATTAGAATGAATAACATAACATAATGATCTAAAGCTAGGTCCTCTAAGGTTCCTCAACTGCACTACTCACAAAACTAATAATCAAGGTAAATAGAACAAGGTTCATTTAAAGCATCACATTAAATAATTTTACATTACTTATTTCCATAACATGCCAACTAATAATCAACATCATTTTCTAACAAACTATCACATGAAGAATGAATTACTTACAATACTCATACAAGAAGAATTCATCAATAATAATAATTACATATTTACAATGATTACATCAATGCTTCCCTTAATACATGTGAAAAGAGTACATCAGATTATAGTAAATGATACAACTGATATACAATCCAACATACCAATACATGAAAGGATTCCTTCACAACTGGAATAGGAAATTGGAGTCCACTGTAGTAAGGACAATCTCCACGCATAGGAACAAGGAACAAGAACACCCAATGGAGGAAAAATCACCAACCTCTCAACCATGTGGAACCTTGAGGTCCACCCCCATGCTAGGAGATAACATAAGGTCCCACATCCAAAATATAGTCAGGAAAGCAATAAGCTAATGCCAACAAGGACTATACATGGACTCCAACACAACACTGCTCACAACACAAACATCACTACAACACTTACTTCACTTCTAGAGGCACTCACACAACAAAAGAGGAAATAAAACTAGGGAATGTTAGACTACAATAGGGAGGAGTGTCATCACATACCTTGATATGTATTATCCTTTTTGGATCTTCCTAGGCTCTCGACCCCCATCATAGGTTATCCTAGTAGCCTCTCCCGATCCCCGGCCCCCATACAAACTCATACAAAATCAATGTACCTTTCATGAGGACAAGACAATTGATCTTTCCATTCCAAGCCTTCCCATCTCATCTCAAGCCTAAACGAGCACTTGAGCTGTAAGTGATGCATACATTACCTTGATTAATGTGAATTCCACCCATCCCCCTAATTCATTATTAAGGTTATCACTAGATTAAGAAACCCTCCATGGGTTATCCTGGGCACCACTTTGGGTCTTGGCCCCCATGGAGAGCCACTCCCCCTACTTGCAACTAGTAAAACCTACTCATCAAGAAAGGAATTGACCATCTTGCACATCTGTCATAATCACATAAACATTGGTCAGGAAAAAATGAACCCATGTCCCAACCCATAGCCACAATTCAATCATTAAGAACAGGTAGCACAACAATAAGGGTTTTCATTTCACTCAATACACATATGCAAAACTTAAAAATGAGTAACATTACAAAATCTCATGAATCCATTCATAGACACGAGGGAAACACCCTTGGAATTTACATTTCACACTGACAACATAGCCAAACCACTTCCAAGGTTAAACAATCATGAGAACCATTCACACTTTTCATAACCCCTCCTAGGACTCTAGAAGCCAACCTTAAGCAATTTTACACAATGATGCCCCTTTTGAAAAAATTACACGACACTTAATCCATTAATCAACCACATTGTCAAATGCAACAATTGAACATCACATTATAACAAGGAAGGCATTCCTCTAAATTAAAACATTATTTCACTTATTAGTCAATTTATCTCAACCACATAGTTAAATATAAGGATTATTTCCTACAAATAACTTTATTTAAGGGCTCTAACATTTCCCACGCTAGCTATTTTTTTGAATTTCTGGCACTATTTTCAATTTGGTTGCTTCATGGGTTGCTCAAGGGGCGGGAAGGCTCCCCATTCCAAGGATGTTGTCCCCTTTCCTGGCATTGTGCCTACGGTGGAAGTGGTCAGTCTGTCTACTCCCACTATGACGTCCCCTCCTCGTACTGCAGTCATTTCCCATAGGGAAAATACAAAGGAAATCTCTAGGATGTCGCCCATTTCTTTGACTTTTTGGTTGAATTCCTTTTTCTTAGACAAAGCACCGACTTCCTACGTGGACAAACTGGTGGGGTCTGACTCACTAGCCTCATCTAAAAGGTTAGTAAAATCTACTTCTTGCTTGGTGACTGGATGGGAAGTAGATGTCCCTGAGGTCCTGATGTTGAAGGCGATTGATAACCTCAAAACAACACTTGTTGGAAATTTTTTGGCCTACAAACCAAATGTTGAACTTGTTCATCAGTGGGTTGCTTCCACCTGGAACCTGGAAGGAAGTGCCACAATAAATGCAATGCCCAGAGGTATTTTTCTATTTTATTTTGTGATTTACAAAGATATGCTGAAGGTCTTAATTGGGGGTCCATGGGCTTTTGACCCGAGATTTAAAAATTTTCTTTCCCTATGCAAATGGAAACCGAGTTTTGACCTGTCGATTGATCTGGGGGCCTCTACGCCAAGATGGGTTCGTCTTCTAGGCCTCCCTCTAGAGTTCTAGGAGAAGTGAATCTTAAAGGGAATATCAAAATATTTTGGGAGCCTTCTAGCATTAGATAAGATAATTTGGGAGAGGTCAAGATTGGTGTATGCTTGAATATGTGTTAATGTGACAGTAAATTCTGTCCTCCCCTCCTCAATACTGCTTAAGTCAAAGTTTAGCAACTGGACTCAACCCATGGAGTATGAAAATGCCCACCTCTTTTTCTAGTAGTGTAAGAGGTTTGGCCATCTAATTGTTTCTTGTATGATTTTAGGTGAGGGTTCCAAAGTTAAAGGAATTTTTTTAGAAGAGGACAAATCATCTAAGGTAATGGCTTCTGGTGAGCAGCCTTTGACTACTTCTCCCCAAAAGGTGTCTATTCCTCTGAAGGCTAATCAAGATCTTGAAATGATGGCTACGTCTGATCCTCATGTTGAAGTTAATGAGTCGGGGAGCCTGATCCTTAACGTGGCTGCCCCTACTTCTTCCCTTCCTACTCTGGGGTTTCCTACTTTGGAGGAAATGGGAAGGGAAGATATAATTCAAGAGAAGGTCCAAATTGAGGTTCCCTTGTCGATGAAGAATGTGTCAATTCTGAAGGTGATAGAACACACCCTTGGTGTCAATGAAGTCTTGGAAGAGGGAGATTATGTTCTGGATGATACAACCATGTCTTTGGAGGAAATGAATACTGTATCTCAATTTGGAGCAAAAAATCTAAGCAATTCGCTGGATCTTCTTGGCTTCCCTCAAGGGTCTAGTGATAAGGAGGATGAGGAGGGATAGTCACAAGCTACAACTAAAGCCAAAAAGGAAAAGAAACCAGATGTTGGAGGGGGAAATAAGGTGTGAAGACCCTCCCAAAAGGAATCAAGAACTAAGGATATTGTGAGGGATGTGGTAGCTGGAAAATAGAGAACCTTGGACTCGATCGTAGGATTGAAGCCCAAGAAAAGTAGCTTGAGGGATGGGTTAGGTTGGAGGTGGGGGTGATTCTAATTTTCCAATGAAGTACATCTCCTGGAACATAAGGGCCCTTAATATCCCATATAAACATTTTTTGGTTAAATCCTGCATTCTTCATAATAAAGTGAATGTTCTATTATTATATGAAACAAAGATGAAGAAAGAAACTTTTGAGAAAGCTATTCTAAGTATCTGGCCAAGTGCTAATTACTTTGTTAGTGAGGCGGAAGGTGCTTTAGGTGGTATTGAAACCCTTTGGAATCCCTCTAAATTGAGAGGCTCTTTGTGCTTTGCATGTAAGAATAGTCTTCACATTACTTTGGAAGACATTGCTTCTCAGGAGAAATTGAATCTCTTAAATATTTATGCCCTGAATTTGAGCAAGGACAAAGTTTTATTGTGGGAATAGCTAAGTGAAGCTATTTATGATAGGAAAGATGATCACTAGATGCTTGGAGGGGATTTTAATTCTTCTCTCCTACCTTTAGAAAAGTCTGAAGGGTCGGATGATTTTTCAGATAGTATGATGGAGTTGGTTGAGTTCTTCAATACAACTGGTCTAATTGATATCCCCCTCCAAGGAACTAAGTATACCTAGTCTAATAGAAGGAATGGTAGCAATCTAATCCAAGTTAAACTAGATAGGTTCTTGATCTTTGCTAATTGAGATATTTCTGAATTCCTCTCTTTTTTCTCTCCCACGGTCAGGATCCGATCATAATGTATTGGTGCTGAAAAGAAATTTGGACCATAATATGGGACCTTTCCCTTTTAGATTTGAAGCGATGTGGGGTCTCCACTCATATTTTGGTGCTTTGGTTAAATCTTGGCGGGAGGAACCCATAATAGATACTCCGATGTACTATTTGGTGGAAAAGCTATACAGAATAAAGAAAAAATTGAAAGGGCAGAATAAGTTGACCTTTGGCAACATCTTTTAGATAAAGAATACCTTGGGAAAAAATTTAAAAGAGGTTCAGGATATTATGGAGACTTGCCTAGTGGATGCAAAGATATGTGCTAGGGAAAGAGATCTTAGATCCCAATGGTATAAGATAAACAAAAAGGAGGAAATCTTCTAGAAACAAAATTCTAGGGTCCAATGGCTGATGGAAGGGGATAGGAAGACTAAATTCTTCCACCAATCCACTTTGAAACACAAAAGCAAAAACAAAATAAGATTGCTTTTGAAAGAGGATGGCTCTATTGTGACCAATGAAAAAGATATTGCTAGGAGAGTTGTTAACTTCTTCTCCTCCTATCATATGGATCTTGGCAATGCTCTTTAGGTAAATGTTGACTTTCTTGAAGTGATCCCTAATGTAATTTTAAATTTAGACTTAAAGATGATGACTAATGTTGTTTCTATGGAAGTGTAGAAGAGGGGGATTCACTACTCACAAGTTCAAAGAGCCTCATGGGGTGAACTTCCTTAAACTACCTCAATGGAATGACAATGGAAGTTTTAGAATATGAGAGAGTAGGTCACATAGATTTTTTTGACAAACAAATGAGCTCTCAGCTACAAGATGTCAGCACATAATACAGATGACAACGTGACGCGTTGGCATCCTAGAGGTGCGTTGGCTTCTCAAATGGACCAAAAATCGAGTTTATCTCATAAAGTGCCTAAATGATCACTTCTACTCCGATTGCTAAAAACCATAGAATACTGTAAAATAACAGAAAGTGATAAAATTGAGATAGAGTAAAGATTAAATGATAAAGATAAGGAGAAGAAAGGAAAGAAATACTTACAACCACATGAGTGATGAAGCCTCCACCAAATGAACATCTTCAAAACTTGCATGCGCAATATCTGGAGAGAATGTTGGGGGTGTATAGGGGTCTGCCTCAGTCAAACCCCTGTTTTGGTGTTCCCACCTCCATGGACAACCAAGAAGATAGAGAGAAAGAGTGTGATTAACAAAGCGTGTGGTGAAAGCAAAGCCCGCTCAAGAGTAGAACCTGCACCACCAAGTAAACATGTGATAAAAGCAAACCCCGCTTGAGGAGGAGAATCTGTATCACAAAAGAGGTGATAAAAGCAAACCCCCCTTGAGGAGGAGAACCCGTATCACCAAGTAAATATGCAGATAGTAAGGGATATGGAATCCCAGTATGCTCACAAGCATGAAATGAAGGAGATGAAGTTGTAAAGGGTGTTATAAGGGGAACTTGAGAGAGCTTAAAGTTGCTACAACAAGTTGTATGAAGCTATGCAAGCAAGTGATGGAGTGAGGTTAAAAGCTACAATGAAGCAAGATAAGTGCTAGCAAGACTTGGAAGAAGTTAGAGAGCCAAATGAGTTGAAAAGATGACTTAAAAAGAGAGAAAAGAAGCTTCTTAAGTCATTTCTGGGCGACCTTAGCCATTACCATCGACAAATTTTTTTGACAAGTGGCAAACATGCATGGAGGTAATCATTTGAACATCAAAATGTCGCAGGATGCTATCACAATGCGTGTACATCTGCGCGACACACTAGTGTCTAGAAATGTCACACTACAAGACAATATGAACCAAAAAGGCACAAATTATGATGAAAAGCTAACATGTGAGGGTGGCTATTGAAGAGGGGTGTTGGAGCATCCTAAGAGGGAGAGAGGCTAATGCAGGGGCTAAAATGAGCCTACTCAAGATGCTAAGGGGGTGGACACTAAGGCAGGTACAAGAATGTATACGAAATTGCGAGGGGTGTTATTTTATGCTTATACAAGGAGAAGTCAGAAAGGTTGTTTTCTCTTTTGGTGCCTTCAAATCCCTTGGACCTAATGGGTTCCCTCCTATTTTTTTCCAAACATACTAGGCTATTATTAAAATGGATATTTTTAATGCTGCTAGGGATTTCTTTAGGTCGGGTAGCTTGCTGAACCATTTGAATGCTACCTTTATAGCTCTTAAATTCCAAAATATGTTGATGCCTCAACCTTGAAAGATTATAGACCTATTAGTCTTTGCAACACAGTCTATCAAATTTTCTCCAAAATTTTGGTGTTTAGACTCAAATCGGTGCTTGGAAAAATGATAGCCTCAAATCAAAAAGCTTTTGTTCAAGGTAGAAACATTCTTGATGTTGTTATCTCTACCCACAAAATTATTCATTCTATGGATCATTCTAAAAAGCCTGGGATGGCCTTCAAAATTGATATTTCCAAGGCCTATGATAGGGTCTCGTATCCTTTCCTTTTTGTTGTTCTTAAGAAGTTTGGGATAGATGCTAGATTCCTAAAGATGATTTCTACTTGTGTTACATCCCCCATGTGTTTTGTTTTGGTCAATGGTGTCCCTCAAGGTTTATTTTCTTGTGGTTGTGGGCTAAGAAAAGATTACCCTCTTTCTCCCTACCTATTTATCATTGTTGCTAAGGTTTTGGGTAGGAATATTCAAAAGTTGGTGGAATCACATGCTCTCAAAGGTGTAAAATCTGCCTCTTCTCTTAGGCTTGAGTCCCATCAATAGTTTGTTGATGATACTCTAATATTTGGGGAAGCTTCGGTTGGGGAAGTAGGTCTATGGAAACAGGTCCTTAATGATTATGTTGTTGTTTCAGGTTAGTGCATAAACTATGAAATAAGCAAAGTTTACTTCTTCAACACTGATCAATAGATAAAGGATAGAGTGAAAAAAAATTATGGGATGTTAAGAAGTCGACTTACCTAATGCCTATTTGGGTCTCCCCTTGATCTCTAAAAAATTGGAGAATAATTACTGGAACCAATTGATAGAAAGAATCCAAAACAAACTCGTTGGTTGGAAGGGGAAGCTTCTTAGCTTGGCAGGAAAAATTCAAATCCTTAAAGCCTCTCTTCAGAATATTCCAGCTTATTACCTATCTCTGTTCAAAACCCCAACCCATATTGGGGAGAAGATTGAATGGATTTAGCGAAAAAATTTGTGGTCAAGAATGGAAGAAAAAAATAGACTATCCTTGGTTAGCCGGGAAAAAGTGTGTATGCCTAAAAGAATTGTGGTCTGGGGTTGAGAAGAATTTCCATGCTAAACAAATCATTAACAACTAATATTGGTTGGAATCTTCTAGAGGGCTCCAAATATTGGGTAAAATTTTTCCAAGCTAAGTACTTAAGGAACAAGAATCCTAGCTGTTTTCTCTCACAATCAGATCTACCTACTGGTTCAGCCTTATGGAACCATCTTGTGAGATTGAGGAATGCGTTGAAGATGGGGGAAAGGAAGAGAATAGGGAATGGGAATAATACTGATTTTTGGAAGGATCCTTGGATAGAGAATTCCACTTTGTCAGCCTTTGAAGAAATGAATCCTCTCAAGCTTAGCTTAAACAAGATTTGTGGAAAAAAGGTGTTTGATTATATAAAATGGGACACAGAGGAACCTAAATGGAAGGATTTTTACACTCTATTAAGGAGAAACAATCTGAGAGGTCAAATAAAGGTGAATTGGGATCCAATCCTCATGAATTTGCATAATTTGATAGGGGAGGCTAAGTGGTTTGATAGAGAAAGGGAAGATGAGTGGCTCTGGAAAAGAAGCTCTTCTAGTTGTTTCTTGGTTAAAAAGACCTCTAAAGATCTCATGAGGGCCTAGGTTGTTGTTCCTTATCACTTCTGGAATATGGTGTGGCTAAAGAATATTGTCCCCAAAATTAATAGTTTTTGGTGGACTGTTGCTCATGGAAAAATTCTCACTATTGATAATCTGGTTAAGAGAGGCTTCTGGCTGGTAAACAGGTGTTCGCTCTATAAATAGGAAGAGGAGTTGATAATTCATATTTTCTTTCAATGCAAATATGTGAGGGAAGTGTGGTTTTTCTTTTTGTTGTTGTTGTCCTCTAATTGGGTGTTTCCCAATTCAATGAAGCTTTTTATTGAAGGTTGGTCAAATTTACCTTTCCCACATAACGTTATTATGGACCTTTGGAATCAGGTTCCTCCATTTGTTACCTAGGGATTGTGGAAGGGAAGGAATAATAGAATTTTTAGAGATGTGGAGAGAAGTAGCTGGGAGGTAAGTCAGGTTATCAAAACCCAAATTAAGGAAAACATTGAGGCAGGAAGATACAACTTCTCCAATACCTGGCCTAATTACAAAGAAATGAGGATAAAATAAAATTGGGGAATAAGGATGGATTTAACCAAACTCAATTGGTCAAAGATGCTGAACAGAATGGGTACTATTTGGAGTCCTCCACTAAAAGATTGGGTTAAGTGTAATTTTGATGGGTGCTCAAAAGGCAACTCGGGACAAGCTGGAGTAGGGGGTTTGGTCATAAATCATAAAGGTCATTGTATTATAGGTTTTGGAGTGAATTTGGGTGTCTGCTCTAACAATAAAGCCAAAGAAACAACTGCTCTTGGAGGTTTCAATTTTCTAAAGGAGTTGGGGTACAAAAATATCATCATTGAAGGGGATTCTAAGCTAATTGTGGACATCCTAAATGAAGAAGTTGCACCTCCTTGGGAATCAAAAAATATTATAGATAGATGCAAAGTCATTAAAAAGTTTTTTAACTTATGTTGGGTTCAACATGTGTATATGGAAGGAAACAAAGCAACTGATTGTGCTGCCAATGTGGTGTTGAGCTGCAGGGGATGGACATGTTGGACCAATGGAAACATGCTAACATCTTTAAGAGAAATAATCCTTAATGAAATATTTGAAAATGAATATCACATGAAAATTTGATAGGTTAGTTGTTTGCGGAATTAATGAGTACCAAGTGGTGTCATTTAGCTTTCTGTGTAATGATGGTATTTGGAGTACGGGGTGGGATAGGAGGATCTTGGAAGGAGATAATCTTAATAATTTCCCTTTAAAGATGATTTTCAAAAATCACATGAAGCTATTGAATCTGATAAAGGTTGTCATTTCTATGCATGTCGAAAAGCCTTGTGTCAGTAATCCTTGTATTTCTATAGTGGGGAAAAGTGATTTTTAATAAGGATTTAAATGCTTGCAAGAATAAAGATGAGTTTTAGGTTCTGGGAAATCTGAAGCTAGCTTTCTTAATAAGAAACTTCTCATCTTTTCATTGTATATTGGCTCTGAGTATTATTCAGCCTTTGAGTGTTGGTTACATTTAGGGAAGGAAGCAGATTGTGTGGGTGATTATGAAGAAAATCCCAACGCAGCAAAAAAATTTCAGAGAAAATGGGCAGACCAAGGAAAAGAATAGAGCCACCAAATTTCGAAGCCCTTAAATAGAATGTGGACCGATGGAGGATGTTTGAGAATGTGGGTATGGTACAGTTCTTCTAATCTCTAAAAGGATACAATGAGAACTTAACGACTAAATTCGCCATCTCCTAGCGGAAGGGCAGTGTCACTATTGGTGCAGTGAAGTTTGAGGTCACCACTCATTTCATTGCTGAAGCTACGGGTCTGTAGAATAATGGGCTAAAATTTTCCAAGAAAAGTGGAGTGGACTACCAAAGGTTTGTTCATAAATTCCTTCATGAAGGTGAAAATCTTAAGAGATTCTAGAATGGGTATGCCAAACTTGAACTCCCTCCTCTATTTGCTTTAGTAAGCTTGTTTGTAATGCGTTATTTTATCCTTGAGGGTAGGTACATGTCAGTACACGCGTACCACTTCCCTCTATTAAACCATATTAGGCATGGGGAGCGTACTAATCTACCATTCTACTTATTTTCGTCTTTGTAGCTTAACATTGAAAAAGGTGCTAGCCCTCCCCTCCACCAGGGTCTTATGCTAACCTTGTACAAATATGCCCTGGCCCTAAATCCTCATGGAAATCCTTTAAATGCTAGAAATGTGAACCCTGACTGGTTTGAAGAAGAAAATGTGGAACGACCAGAGGAGGAAAACCCTAATGCTAATGAACTCTCAGTTGATGAAAAAATTCCCTGCCACCCTCTTGCAATTGTTGCTAGGTGTGTGTTAATCCCTACACAATTTAACTCCCCAGTAGCTAATGTGTCAAATCCCTCTACTCCTTTGTCTCAGAAGAGTGAGGAAATAATAAGCTTTGAATTAGAGCTCACTAGAGCAATGCCTAAAAAGAGGAAACACTCCCCTCTGTTGTTGGAACCCCCAAAAGCTAAGAAAACCAAAAGAGATATTAATCCTAGAAATGTAATAAATATCACTGAGGAAGGGAACCAAATGGAGGCTAAGGAAACTTTATAGGGGCAAGGGAGTGGAGGTAGTGGGGGAAGAAGGTCAACTCGTCTAGCTAAGGTAGCTTCCAAGGAGAAAAAATGAAAATAGATAATGTCAATGAATGAGGAGGAGGACCTGGGGTATGAAGATTTTGAAGCCCAAGAAGAAGAAGACTCTGATGACCTGGATTTTGAGGACATTGCCTATGAGATGGGGGAGGATGGTTTAGAGGAGGAGCAAGTGGAACCTTCTAAGGATAAGATTGTGGTCAGGAATGTGTAGGATGTTGGGTTCTCAGGATTGGAGAACAAAGTTGAGGATCTTAGTAATGAGTTCTTAAAAAGAAAAATAACATTTCTATAGGTATAGTTCAAAGACATGGAGAAGGCGTTAGTTACTCTCATGATAGTAACTAACAGGTTGATGAGAAGAGCGATGCTTGGAGCGGCTTCTGGTGAAACGAAGATTTCCAAGAAATTAAAGAAACAAGGGAAACCTGATACCCTGAAGATGTTGGACGAGATAGAGGGCCCTGACTGGCGCGAATACATTACTCTCATGGGAGAGTATGTGGACTTGTTAAAGAAAGCTAGTTAATGGCTGTTGTTGTCACTCTGTTATTTTTTGATGAGTTTTTGTCTTTTTATAATATTTGGGACTGCGTTGTTAATTTCTATAGGTTATGTTGGAATACCACTTGGGATACTATTGATTTAATTAATGGCCTTCGTAGATCGAAGTATGCTCGTAAAAACTTAATGTTTTTGATCAATAATGGTTGGACTATGGTTACTTTAAATATTGGCATGTGTGCTAAAACTGATGTTTTTTGGATGGTTTGTGGTGTCGTTTCCCACCTCTCTTTGCTACTTTTTGGTCCGTTACTATAACTATGGGATCAGGTCCCTTCCATGCTTATCTAATCAAAAACTATATTTAAGGGTAACTAAATCCTTAACAAGAAAATCATCTCTCTAAATTAACTTAATAGTTAGTAACAAAGTAACTAATTAGTAGGAGAAATTAATAAACAAGAAAATCTAGTTAAACTTCTCACACCCAATTAAGACTTGTGTAATGAAATAAAAATAAATGACAACATTGAGAAACTAGACAAGCACACTACAACTCTCACCCTAATGGTTTAAATAGTTTAACATGATCAAATACACCCAGTACTCATCCCAATACTCACCTCTAAACTAACGCCAATGGTTTTGATTATGCTTTTACTCAATATAGAATTCAAGTGCATTTGCACAACACCCTAATCAAAGTTGCATGAAGGTAATCAATGAGAACATGTCACCCAGTAAGGCATACATCTAGTATGTGATTACACCATATCTAAATTAAAAATCTAATTTATTATATTGTGATTGATCACTAAACCAACACATTTTGTTAACTTAATATCAACCTATAATTATAAAAATAATAAAGTTGAATAAGCCACAAAGGTTCAAATATAAGACATCATATGCAACCAAATTATACTTACTACCATCATGACATTGTTTGGATGCAAGAAAAGTTACATCAATAGACTCAATAAGACCAACAAACTATATTATTTATAAAGTGATCACTAGACTCTCTCACTTAGTGTTCCTAACACAAGAATATACTAGACTCAAATCTTCATCAATCTTTATACATTCATCAACTAAATATATCTAGGTCTATTTAGGCTCCTCCATTAATGATTATTATAAACTATTTAAATATACCTATATTATTAGACTACACTAATTGACCCCTCTATATTTTGATTTGTACTAAGTCTTTCACTTCTAAATGAAATCAAGTCTATATAAATACATGTCTATGGAAATACGGAGTTATATATTAAAATTCATTATTCATTTACTGATTAACTACAAAGAGTAAACTCAATGATTAATATTTAATTTGAATAAAATAAATCAAATAACCTAATCGCAATCTTCTACCTTCACTTAATATTTACTTTCCCCATTACACTATTTAACTAACATGTATTCCATTTTTCCCACTTCTATCCATGCAAGGCAAGTGAATTTACTTTAATCACAAACATGAATGACATTCACAATGTAATGCTATAAAATATAGAAATTTATTGATTTAAAGATTTGATTACACTTATACATTGTTATTGACCAATCTACAAATCGCTCAATTACCTATATATAAAATAATCAATTCACCTTAATTACCTACACAATTAAATACCAATTAAAACCCTTTATTGCATAACATTTCTTATCCCTTCACTGTTGAGGTGATTTATCATATTCTTTCACTAATTTATACTGTTACTTTTATTCAACCTCAAATTTTATTTTTGTCTTATTTAAATTATAACAGTTTACTTAACCCTAAATATACTATAAATCATAATGGAAACTCGAATATAACTTACAACGATCCATATTCATCTCCAAATAAACTAAGATAGTAAGATGACAAGAGGGATGCGAATCAGATTCATTAAAAAGGCTTAAGAAACTTTCAAGCAAATGGAATCGGCTGGGTGTAAAGCCAAATTCCACAGTGGATGGCTGCACGCGAGAGAGAGAGAGGATAACCCATAGAGAAGGCACCCCACTCATTACAGAATGTCTGAAAGAGATACCAACGTGGAATGCAATGGTTCCAGGATATGCACAAATTGGATTTGTCGACTCTTTCAAGCAAATGCAAAAGGTTGATGTACGCCAACACTTACGATAGAGGGTTGTGCACAGGTGAGAGAGGGTAGAAGGCACGCTACCCGTGGACAGAGTGCCTCAAGGAGATTTCATCTCATGGAATACATTGGATGCACGATGCACACAAAAAGGATTTATTGGACGTTCAAGAATGAAATCGGCAAGGTAACATGATGCGATGGAATGAAATGCTTGCAGGTATTGCCGACACATTTATTATCTGTTTTAATATAGGAATAAATAAAAGTTTCACTCACAGACAGGATAAAACAATTACATCCATTTTCAAAACAAAAAGGGAAGAACCAAACGATTGGATTACGCACACAGGCAAGAAAATGTAAATGAGAGGTCAAGATCCAACCTGGATCCAACGCCTGTCGAGATAGTATTGTTGCCGAACTCCCAACTTTACTGCAATATCAACTTCTGATTCCTCTATCTAGAAAATCAAAAGCCCCACTTCCCAGCCAAAATCATCAATAGAATGAGATTTTTCTTTTTTTTTTTAACAGAGATTTTCTTACCACAACCCCTAAATCCATTCTCTCCCCAAAGATACCGAATGAATAATCTCCCAAATCCAATTCACATTTTTTAGGAAAAGAGGAAAAATGACGGCTGTATGGGAAAAATTAAACCAACTCCTAAATTTAACTAAGGTTAACTTTAATTTATCAATTTACTGATTCAAAACAACTCATTAAATTATAATTTGAGTAATTATGATTTGCTTTCCAATTTCACACAACTGTAAAATCCTTTACCCGATAATTCTTACATATTATAATTAATTACATTTCCAACCTTAATTTATTTACCTTATAACATCATTTATTAATTTTTTTATATTATATAAGGTTATTTTATTATTAATTAAAATTATTTATTCATATATATATTTATACATGTATAATTATCAAAATGTACCTTCTCTTTCATTTAACAATTAATTTTAATGCACCATTTAACTAAAGACCTTTATCAACAATTAAATCAATTAAAACCAAAAGCCAATAATTACCTAATCAACATCTAGGATCACAATACAAAACCCTAACACACTGATCCACCAACGAATGATACTGACAAGGTATCAGACCAGATACTCATCCTCTTTGAGGATGATGACTAGGGTAGAGGACCAAGTGCTATCTCCAATCCACTGTTCCATTGGGTTTAAGGCACACTCAAACCTGTCAATTCAAGTGGAGTCAATGCCTAGTACTTGCAACCTACAACACACAACACAGTTGTGTATATACACATGATGCAGTCGAGGTAGGAGGATCCAATTAAGGATTGTCCAACCTTGCAACCTAAATTACTAACTCCATGATCATACAAATATGCAACAGAATTTAACAGATAATCCACAAAAGATAAAAGACACTCATGAACACCAGACACAAGATATATCCTGGGAAAACTCTAACAGGCAAAAACCCAACCTTCAAAGTTCATTCCTCATTATATTAAATCTCAAAACACATTATATATGCCTCTCGGGCTTAACAGATTCTAGGTCGCAGCCCAAGGATTACAAATAACTCAAATAATAACAATCTTCACAACAATCTTCCATCGACTCCTTTTCCTGATCCACACTCCCTCTACTTTGAGGTTCTTCCGGATCAGATTACTTCACCCCCATGCTTCATACTTCAGACTATCGAGTACCTTCTTGATCCACCCCCTTCTCTGTCTTGTAACAAATCCTCTCTCTTCTATTTATATCATCCGCAAATCATTTAACCCTTAACAAGTCGACCCAATTACAATGGCTAGTAAGATAACATGCAAACCCAAATAGGTCTGCCCCCAAAAATGAACAATTTATAATGTGAACCAACCAATGTCGGGCGTAAAAAAGCAAGGACCCAAAATAACATCCATAGACACAAAATACCTTCAAAGATTACTCCTTTAAGATCCACAACACGCTACAACACCCTGTCGGCCAAGAACATGGAAACTATGAACTCACAAAAGATATTCACCAATGGTGAATGCAAAGATCAATGTGGAACAACAAAACATGATCTAAAAACATCAACGAGCCTCACGAACCGCCACAAAAACATCTGCAACAACTCAAGCTACTAGAATCACATCATCCTTTGTCAAGAACACCAACTAGAACAACTGAACAACCATTGAAATACATAAACTCACAACTCAATTAGATCTTTATGTGGATCTCTAAAACTTAACGTTGAAACACTAGATGAACTTGTCAACAAACCCTTTAATGCACAACCTCTAATCATCAATGTATGGATCTAGCCAACATATGGAACTTCATTGCATCACTAACAACCTACAACTCATTTTATCACAATTTTCTCAATATCCTCGACATATACAACCTTAAGACATAAATGCTAATAGTGTCTAGTCACCAATTTTAGCTCCTCAACCTCTAGCAATCAAATGGAATAATATAGTACCTTACAACTTCACTCTTAGCTCCCTCAATTTTTTGAGTGCTTCTGGATTCCCCTACATCAGACTCTCAGGGTTATTTGAAAAGTGAGCCTCTTCACTCTGGTTTGTACTGCATCAAATCTAATGTTGTATTTTGCATTGGTTCGATGATCTATCCATAGGTACTTGCAACTGCCTCAAGGTCGACGTTATGTTCAAGTCCACCCTGCAAAACTGCCTCAAGTTCCTCTAATTGGTTTGACAATCTACTTCCATGCCTTACACTGCCTCATTGGTCAGCGGTCTAAGCAAGCCCACCCTGCAATTTGCCTCAGGTTCTTCATCTTGTCATGGTCAAGGTTCAGCATTCTACTTGCAAGCCTTGCACTGCCTCACTGGTTAGCAGTCTAAGCAAGCCTTCTCTATAAGTTTAGTCAAGATTATTATCCTTTTATGTTCCTTCATTCACATTTACTTCACTCTAGTACTTAATCTTTCTCCTCAAGATCAATGCTTCACCTTCTTTTGGTTCCACTATGAAATCCGATACCTCCAAAGGTTCCCCTTCCTTTGCATAAACTAATCTAGGCTCTTCTTCATCTGTACAAACTATATATGCATCCTTTACTGCTTCTCTTTCATTAGCTTCTCTGGTATTAGGTTCTTGATGACCTTTAGTGCTTAATTCTTTCTTCCTCCAAACTTGAAAACAGGTTCCTCTTCTAGCAACTCCTCTTTCACTCCTCTAGTACCCTTCATTGTGATAAGTATAACTATCCTTGTTCTTTTCTGCATAAGGTCTTCTTTCTCTGACACATGAGTTCTTCCATTTGTACAATATTCTAATCATACAAGTAACATGCTTCCATTTTTCTTCCTCAATCCATCCATAATTCATCTGCTTGCAATTTGTCATAGGCTTTCTCCTTCCCATTTTATCCCAACACATCTTTTCAGAATGATTCCTTAATCCACATAACTTACAAGGATGTAGATCCCAACACAATTCCATTTCATGTCCATGTCTATTACAATGTGAACAATACATACCTTTTCTTCTCTGATTCAAACTTGCAATAACATTCTTACCTCTGTCATATTAAAGGCCTTCACTTTTGGATCTCATTATTGGTTCAATAGGTTCTATAATTCCTTGTTGTTGCTTTCCCAATCCTTTTCCTTCATATCCCATTCTCTGCATGATTTTGAAACCAATACCATCACCAACAATAGTAGGCTTCATTACATTGTTATCTTCAACTTCACCTTCTAAAGAAACTTCTAAAATATCACACAAATCATTAGTATCACAAGAAACAACACAAAATTCAGGCTTAGATCTCAGATTCTCATTCTCCTTTTAGCATGCAATAAGTGACTGCTCCAACTAATCAACATGTTCCTTCAAACTAGATATTTCCTTCTTCTGCAAATTGTTCTCTTTGTTCAGCTCTCTCAAACTTTCCTCCAGATCTCTGTTCTTCTTTTCCATCCTTACAAACAACTTGAATCCTTCTACAAATTTATTTTCCATATCTTCAAACATATCTAGCTCTACTTCTAGTTCTTCATTTCTCCTTCTAACATCTTTCAGTTCTTCTTCAAGAGCATCATACTTGTCTCCTCCTAGTTCTTTCATCTTCTCCACTAATTTTTCATTACACTTTTTGATTTCACACAATTCTTCCTCCAAAGTATCCCTTTCGCATATTAGGGTTTCATTTTCCTTCTTCATCCTCTTCCCAATCTTACCCATTGAAACAAATTGAATAAACAACTAAATCTGAATGCTTGCCCAAATCTTTCTTGCTTCGATCTTTCTTCTATGATGACACTTAGGGTTTCACACTTCTTTCAACACTGTCTTCCTTCCCAAAAGATTCACAACCTACTAACAAACTCGCAACCAGCTTTGATACCATTTGATGCAGTCAAGGTAGGAGGATCCAATTAAGGATTGTCTAGCTTTGCAGCCTAAATTACTAACTCCATGATCATATAGATATGCAACAGAATTTAACAAATAATCCACAAAAAGATAAAAGACATTCATGAACACCAGACACAAGATATATCCTAGGAAAACCCTAAGAGGGAAAAACCCAGCCTTCAAATCTCATTCCTCATTATATTAAATCTCAAAACACATTACATATGCCTCTCAATCTTAATAGATTCTAGGCCACAACCTAGGGATTACAAATAACTCAAATAATAACAATCTTCCATCGACTCCTTTTCCTGATCCACACTCCCTCTGCTCTAAGGTTCTTCTGAATCATATTACTTCATCCATGTGCTTCATACTTTGCACTAGTGATCACCTTCTTGATCTATGCCCCTTCTTCATCCTATAAAAAATTGTCTCTCTTATATTTATATCATTTGCAAATCATATAACCCTTAACAAGTCAGCCCAATTACAACGACTAGTAAGATAACATGCATACCCAAATAGGTCAGCCCCAAACAATGAACAATTTACAATGCAAACCAACCAATGTTGGCCACAACAAAGCAAGGACCCAAAACAACATCCACAGACATGAAACACCTTCAAAGATTACTCCTCGAAGATCCACAACACGCTACAACACCCTGTCGGCCAAGAACATGGAAAATATGAACTCACAAAATAAATTCACCAATCACAAACATAAAGATCAATGTAGACCAACAACACACAATCTGAAAAACATCCATGAGCCTCACGAATGACCACAAAAATGTCTGCAACAACTCAAGCTACTAGAATCACATCATCCTCCATCAGGAACACCAACTAGAACAACTGAACAACCATCGGAACACAAAAACTCCCAACTCAATCAGATCTTCATGCGGATCTCTGAAACTTAACATGTAAACACTACATGAACTTGTCAACAAACACTTTAATCCATAGCCTCTAATCATCAACGTACGGATCTAGCCAACATATGGAACTTCATTGCACCACTGACAACCTACAACTCATTTTATCACAATTTTCTCAATATCCTCGACATATATAGCCTCAAGACATAAATTCTAACAGTGTCTAGTCACCAATTTCAGCTCCTCAGCCTCTAGTAATCAAATGGAATAATCTGGTACCCTGCAACTTCACTCTCAACTGCCTCAATTTTCTGAGTGCTTCTAGATGTCCCTATATCAATACATATCCATATAAACAAACACACCGTGAAAGGGGGATCACAGTGTCACAAGGTACTCACAAGTGAGTATTGCGATACTATCCCCTTCACCCAAACACATCAGTCAAAACAACACCTAGTAATCAAATCAACTCATAAACAATCAACTACATAGACATCAAAATAAGATCAGTCACATCATGTTGATTATTCCTCAGAATATATAACATCAACTGCTTAACAACATTAACACATACCTTTTAAATATCCCTATTATTTTACCTTCATCTCCAGGTTCCAAAGCCAAAGCTACCTGCGCATCCATGGTGAGAATGAAGGGGCACTACACTTGTAAGTAGATACATAGTTGATTTGAAGCTATCACTTCTCCATTGAGACCTTTGTTACCCAAACATCATTTTCTAAATGGCCTACCAATTGACCTCATGTATACTACACAAGTGTAAGTAAAAAAATAGACCAAAATTCCCTAATTGACCTTCCACACTTCTTTGGTGTACCCATTGCACACCAAGGTGTGATTGCTAGTTGTATTATATATGATATTTATTTAAGATATAACGAATGATTTTAAAAATAATTAAATGCATATGAATCATATGAGGAATTAAGATATAATATATTTGTATATGAATAACATATAAGAATATATATATATATATATATATAATTTAAAATCTATATGTAAAGAGATCTAAAACTTTATGTAAAAGGATAAATAAATAAAGATGACTTGATTAAATGATGCAGGAGCATCCAGTGGTGTGAGGGCAATCTTGCATCACCCAAAAGATGATTTCCATTTTTGTTCCTGTTGTTTTCTTTTTGTAGATGTTTTTGTATTTCTGGATACCCTTTTCGTCGAATAAGAGTTTCCAACTTCGAGCTAGCACTACG
>VDFB02153817.1:0-19351 GCA_007258455.2 Sequoia sempervirens
TCTGCACCTTTTCTACAAATGACAACAGACAACCCCTTCATTTAAGAAAATATCATGGGAAAGTATTGAATCAATTAGAAGTTGTTATGGGGGAATATTATACACACCGTATTGCGGCTGCCAAATAGGTTAGATAGCTTTCCGTTTGGTTGATTCTTCGATCATCATTCAAAGCATCTGCCACTGGGGCTGAAGGATGATCTTTTTGACCATAACCTGTGTGCACTTCCACAGTTATTAGAACAAATACATGTCGACTACCGAAGTTAATCGAACAAGTTAACCCATGCACTAACCGTTTTCTGTGATGATAATTACAGGATTGTTATATCTTTCTTTCACGTACATCACAATTCTTTCCATTCCATATGGCACAACAAAGTTTCCCTCCATGCCCGTCTGCCATGTCACTGAATTCCAAAATGATAATCATTGCACATAAAAATCAATTAAAGCTAAGATTAAAAGTTGAAAAGAAGACATACCGGCTCGCCTATTGGAACTCCGTCTCTCTCACCTGGAAGCGAGTCAATGTTGAATAAGAATCGTCATCAACAAAAGTTTTCTAGTGGGATTAAGCTATATGATTTACAGAGTCACCTTACCAGTTATATAGACTAAGGCATCTGGGCAATACTGTATTTTCAAACAAAGCGAGAAGAGGCAGTCCTTTGCATATAATGTTGTGTAATGGTTAATGCCGATAAAATCAAGTGAGCCCTTCACTTTCTCTGACATTTCCCTGGGAAAAGTAGGCAGACGCCGCCCCAACATTCGCCGCATTTCAGGAGGATAATCCCCATAAACAATAGGGTCCAGAAACCTGCACAACCAATCAATAACAGACTCTGATCCATGTCTATAAAGTTTATTATAATAACGCAAGTTTACACTGGACAGGTAACAGCGTAGTCGAATGCAAACATGCTTGAAGTTTAAGCCGGAGCCTTTCTTACCAGGCCGTGTCGAACGCCAACAATCTCTCGACGGCAGATCTGTCATCTGGTATGCTCCTCAGAGGCTCGTACCATGTAGAAGAGATTACTATACCAATAGACCCTCCCTGCTTGCTCTGCAAATTTACGTGTTTTATAATTATTTCTCACGTCCAAATTGTATAAAAAATGCATCAGAAAATCTGGCATGAATTGTGCATCAAACACCCTCTAAACAAATTTAATTTCTAACCTGATATTTTGTTCTATAGACATCAACCGCCGCTGCATGTGATAATATAACATTATGAGCAGCAATGTAGGGTTCGGTTTTTGAATTGCCATCAGTGCAATTACCAAACGGCCAAGAACACCGAGAAGGGGGATAAGTTCCTGTAAGATAACCCTCCTGGACAAATATATTCGGCTCATTGAATGTTGCCCAGTATTTCACTCTGT
Source organism: Sequoia sempervirens (assembly GCA_007258455.2). Classification (NCBI taxonomy): domain Eukaryota; kingdom Viridiplantae; phylum Streptophyta; class Pinopsida; order Cupressales; family Cupressaceae; genus Sequoia; species Sequoia sempervirens. The sequence goes on from VDFB02153817.1 coordinate 1,395, forward strand.
CTCCGAATGCTCCAAAGCACACGTCTGCAAATGCTTCGAAGTCCTTGCTGCAACGTTCTCATACTAGATTACGATACACAAAAACAAAAATTAGCTGTTATAGAAAATCGACGAACAGATATAGGTTACAACTTACACTATGTCGGAACTCAACCAGCCCCCATATGAATCTTCTAATTGCTGTGGAAGATCATAATGATACAAGGTCACCAATGGTTCAATTCCTGCAACAACCATAAAATAGTGAAACTTGATAGAGAATTTAAATCTAGTCTAGAAAAAATTTCTGCTCATAATAAAAATTGACTCAATGGTAGATCACTCAGCCTGCACATACAACCTCTTACCGGTCCATAAAATATACCAAAATCACAATCATTTTTAAATAAAGCTTGAACACAGCCACATACCCTTTGACAGTAGAGTATCGATGAGATTATTATAAAACTTAAATCCTTTCACGTTGACAGCTCCTCTTCCAGCTTTATCAGAAATACCATAGACAAATGAATGGCATGAATAGTAGTCTCTAGATGAAGCTATTGATAGAATTTAACAGGGGAGAAAACACAGACAAATATAACGCAGACATGAAACATTATATTAATCAAATAGAAATATTACAACGACTGAGCTTCAGCTCATACATTGACACAACCACCATTACAGGAACCCTTCTTACAGCTCTGCAGAGCTGTACTCATCTGATGAGAGTGAGTACAAAGAAGAACAGACTTAGCAATATATAGGAAATCAAGCACCGACAACTAACAGTCAACAAAGGAGATAGCTAACAGTCAACAGACTGAAGTAGCTGGAGAAAATAAGATCATATCTTGGTCTTTAATGCTGAGATATGATTGAGATCGTATGCTGATAAGGAGAAGATTTGAGAAGACAGGTGCAACTTGAGAATTCAATGCAGTAGTTGAGATTAGATATTCCAACACTCCCTTTTAATCTCAACTATGGACATCGATGCTTCTGCATCTACAATCTTCAGGTTTCATGGATCGAACCTAGGAAATCCAAGTTTTCCATTGGGATGCTCTAACCACGAGCTCTGGCCTTCTTCACCAGTCCATCGTTGGTTCAGGTGTGACGCACTCGCTTTCCTCAACACCTCCCTTTGAGCTACACAGCTTGGTGCTCAAGGATCCTAACATCGGTTGGCACTTTTCAACCCTGTTTCACAGCTTCTTTTTTTCTGAATTCGCAACCTGCTTGACAAAGATTCATCTCCTCCCAATGCTACAGCAGCATCAAACTTCTTTTACAAAACAATCTCTTTTCACCCGATCTGGCGCCTCATGGAATAGCTACAGCTTTCCATTGGCCTGGGGCTATTTTCTGGACAGCTTGCACTTCAAACCAGCAATTAATCTCCTCTATTTTGAACAATATAATATCCCCTTTGACTACCAGTTAGCTTATGATTTCTACGACTTGACTTGACCATTTACTGGTCTTCAACGTTTCACTTTATCTTTGGCTTCACCAGCTTTCTTTACTGCGATGTCTTTTGTTAGATCTGCAATTCTTTTATTTCTTCATAATCTGGTTATAGCTGCGGCTAAACTTAGTCTCAAGCAACTTAAAAGAACCACGATCTTCTTTGATTTCTGATTTGTGACGGCAGCGATTTGTGACGACAGTGATATCTTTTCTCTGATCTATACTTCCTTTACTTGAACATGACTTACTCTCCTCCACGATTTCGAAAAAAGAATTGCTACTTCCATTGGTAGCAGCTTAGACATGTTCAACTGCTACGGCAGTTTCTTCACATAACCCACAATCTGACTTTTTTTTGTTGTAACCAACATCGGCAATCAATTTTCTTGTGCCTCTTTTCCTTGGCAGCTTCATGGCTTCTATGACAATCTTCTGCTCACGATATCTGCTTTTGACTGGCGATGGCTCCTTGGAACAGCGCTTCTCTTCTCCATCTCTCACAAGAAGAGCCTCGATCTAACTTTTGGCTGGCTGCTCCCTTCATACTACGGTCTCCCTCTGGCGGCACCCTTTTTTTATTACACTGTGGACTCTTCTTTATTTGTGGCGACTCAAACACACAATGATCTTGCATCAATTTTGGCATAAAAAAACGATCTTTGTTCTCATCCAAAATGCCGATGACAGCTCCCACCGGAGCGGCTTCATTTAGGCAATTTTTTTTGGACTATTAAAGCTGCGATCTCTTCTAGCAGCAGCTCCAACACTTTATGCATTGACAGCGGTTGCTTTCTTCTTTCTGGTGGCTTCTTCTTTTGCTGATGGCTCCACCAAAATCTTCATGCTCTCCTGGACTTCAGGATCTTCTACCATACAGCTCTGATACCAATTGATAGAATTTGACAGGGGAGAAAACAGAGACAAATATAATGCAGACATGAAACGTTATATTAATCAAATAGAAATATTACAACGACTGAGCTTCAGCTCATAAATTGACACAACCACCATTACAGGAACCCTTCTCACAGCTCTGCAGAGCTGGACTCATCTGAGAGTGAGTACAAAGAAGAACAGACTTAGCAATATATAGGAAATCAAGCACCGACAACTAACAGTCAATAAAGGAGATATCTAACAGTCAACAGACTGAAGTGGCTGGAGAAAATAAGATCATATCTTGGTCTTTAATGCTGAGATATGATTGAGATCGTATGCTGATAAGGAGAAGATTTGAGAAGACAGGTGCAACTTGAGAATTCAGTGCAGTAATTGAGATTAGATATTCCAACAGCTAGTCTAAGGCATGACGAATAACTATACCTGGAAGAATGCGAGACCACGATATGGAGAAGCGATAGGAGTCCGCCCCGAGGGAACTCATCAAATCTATATCTTCCTGTATTGCACAGCCGTTTCTATTAATTAAAGAGGTATGATACTTAAACACAGAAAAATCACCTACATATTTATGTGAAAAGTACCTTGTAACGATGGTACTGGTCATCAGCTACAGCCCCATTACTTCGGTCAGCAATATTTCCTGCGCCATAAATTGTAACCATTAATATAATTTCAAACCAAGGAAAATAAGGAAAATTAAACTGATAAACCCATATCCGATCAAACCTGGATGATCGTTCGTAAAAACATCCCAATTGTTTAGACCCTTTCCGTCTTCGAGATACGCACCTTCCACCTGCAAACGCGAGTTTAACTTGATAATTCGAAAATTTTATTAATTAACGACTCAAATGAAGGAAAAGAAAACCTGATAGGAAGAAGAGGCGGTTCCAAATATAAATCCAGGCGGAAAACTGCTTCTATCAATCTCTGATTCTCCTGAAACTGTAGCCACCATTGTCATAATTGCAAGTATTACTTTCGACATATTTGCCTTTCCCTTCATGACAGACATTAGACGACACAAGGTATGAGATCGTTAGCTTGTTAGATGATGTTTTATGGTAGAACAAGGTAGAAAAGTATCTCACGTGATAGAATGGTAGATTCGATAATTCCCACACAACTAACATAATTAGTTAGTGGGTTAGCATGTCTATGTCGAGCTAAATAGAATGTAAGCAATTAAAAGAGAAAAAATAAAAAAATAAAAAAATTGAAAGTACAAATAAAACAATTAAATCTTAATTATCAAATTTATTAATAATCTCAAGATTAAGTGTATTATGATTACTTTTTCATCAAGAGATGTTGATTCAATTCAACAACATAATACAGTGGATTTTGATAGTACTATTGGATAGAGTAACTTACCTAAAGATTTGATATATTGAAAATGATGAGAGGACAAGGTATTTATAATTTATTAAAAAAATCCAATGAAGGATGAGGATAAGATAGAAGATTAGGAATTAATTGACTAATTGTGGAGTCAACTCACTTGATAATGGAAAATGGAACTTAAAGTGTGAGAACATATAGATTAAAAAAACGATAAGTGGTTTGAAAGTTGTGATTATTCAAAAATATATCTATTAGATATTTAAACTTAGTTCATATACAAAATATATAATACTTACATATTAAATTTGTAAAGAGGAATAACCTATATTTTTGGAATGTTTAGAGATTCTCAACAAACCTAGTTAATTTTAGTTAGACTTTTTTAGCTTCAAGTTGCAAGTCCGAGAAAATTTTTAGGATAACATTAAGCATGCAATATTTAGATTTTTAATCAATATTGAGACTCCCACTTGCCTAAATCCAAGGTATTCCCAAGGTGTTTTTAAAGGAATCTAAAATTGAACTAAAAGTGTAAGCAGATTTCTGTCAAACAATTTTATTTTTCATTACCATTATTCATCCCATTAGTGTAATGTACACATCTCGGTTCAATCGTCACCTACATGCATTCAAAACCTCTCTTTGTTTATTGGAATCTATTGCTAGAAAATAGAAGATTCCAATAGTATTAATTCCTACCACTTGGTTTTTCCTTACTCAAATATACATGTGAACACTTTATCCAAGTTTCAAAGATCTTTTTTTATTAAAGACAAGATCACATCATTGGGACGAAACCATTCCACATGGACTATATCATGGTAGTACAATTGTGACCTAAGATGTTAGATTATTATAATTCAATTGTCTCATCTTCCTAATCTAGAATCTAGTATCAATTTCTAAATTTAGATCTCTATGTCATAACATCATAGCAATAAGAGTTCAAATTGCATTGAATCCAATTTAAGATTTCATTTCATCTCATTCTCTCTTCAATGTACATGTCTACTTTTAGTTTTAGTTAATCATACACAACTCAATAGTTTATATAAGGCTTGAATTGCATTGATCTTTATGAAAATTTCACCTTAAATAGATTTGAAAGAGTATTTCATTTCCTACATTTTAGTGAATCTAAATGATTTTGTACCACCTAGAATTTTTCCTTAAGGTATTTATCTTCTTCCATTATTAATTTTTGATGTGATTTTTTTTTTCATATTTAATTAATGTATGAAATTGATGTGTTTTTTCATTACTTTTTTTCCATTATGATTTACATTATTGGTTCACATTTTAAGTGAGCCTCACATTTCTATACATATTCATTAGTGTAGAATTTTGATTTTTTTCTTATTCTCAATTTGATTTCATCTATTTTTCTTGTTATTTTATAATTTTTTTGAACATTTATATCTCTTACCTTATATTCACTACCTTTACGACTATTATTTAAATGCAGAAGTTAATGATGAACTCCCAAAAACCCAAGAACAATTGTCAAACCAAAATATCTTTCACAAAAGAGAAATGATAAGAATGTTTTGCTATGATTATGGATGTAAGATTGATGGATTGAATATATAAACATACTTAAGATACCTTGCTTATAAAGATAAGATTGTGAGATTGGATTAGGCAAGATCATGGTGTGTATTAATCATCTACAATGAGACAACTACCTTAGCATTATTAAATAACTTAGGATACAAGTATTAAATGTCATGATAAGATAAAATAAGATCACATGACATCTAAAACTTTTAAAAAGATTCCCTATAACCTAAATAAACTTAACATGTAAATAGGACTCACTAATGAACTAATTAAATAAAATATCTATTTCCACCAACAATTCATAATGATAATTTAAAAATAAGATTGTTCGTATTATCACTAAACCTAATTCCAATCATATTATTCATATAATTTAAGATAACTTTCCCTTTATATCCCTTGATCTTTAGTCATGCACACTAAATATACCTATTGTAAACAACAACAAACCCATTATTGTCAAAATATTGATAGTTACAGTAAATGTATCTATCGTAAATAACCCAATACATTGTTGTCGAGGGATTGATGCTTTACGGTGAAGGCAGGCAGTGCCGGTAATTAAAGGTCTTTTCAGTAATCCAATAAACCAACAAAAAGATTTCTTGAACGAGAAATCCCGAAAAACGAACAAATGATTGAAATATGCTTGGTGAATGGGCTTGTAACCCATTTGTCAACGAACGGATGCACGGTGTTCTGCAACTACCCTTCAACTGTAAATACCGCTGACTGCTTCAAATTCAGGTGAAGATGAATTTTATTTCTCTTACGATTAAGAAGTTCCATCTACAACACACGTAACATTCTCCTCGAAAACGAGACTCTATCTATTTCTTCCTCCATTCAAACTCTTTTTCGGTGCTCATGAACATGAGAAAAAGAATTTCGTCGTAACAATTTTAGTTTCAAATTTTAACAATAAGTCGTAAGGATAAGATGTAACGACTTTTACTCTTGAAAAGTGCAGTATTTAAGTAGAACCAGAACGCCCTGCCTCCCTCTTAGCTTGCATTGCTATGCCTGCCGTTGGGTTCTTCCCGTTATGATTACCTTGAACTTTCCAAAAAAAATTAACAGGCTTTTAAAACTTTGGTTTTGACGGTGGTGAATTGATCATACGTATCCGTATTACTATAATTTGTATTGAAAACTAATTCTTCTTTACAGTCATGTCCAACAAGGATTCATTCCGGGGGCTTTATTATTATCTTATCCACCATTTATCAGACATATTTTTCTAACTTGTTCTCCTATAAAACAACATCTAACAAGCTAACGATCTCATCCCTTGCATATTCATTGCGCTTGCAAATTTTCAGTTTGCGCTTGTTTCGTCCAATGTCTGTCATGAAGGGAAAGGCAAGTATGTCGAAAGTAATACTTGCAATTATGATAATGGTGGGTACAGTTTTAGGAGAGGCAGAGATTGATAGAAGCAGTTTTCTGCCTGGATTTATCTTTGGAACTGCCTCTTCTTCCTATCGGGTTTGCTTTTCCTTCATTTAAGCTGTTGGTTAATAGAATTTTCAGATTATCGAGTTAGACTAGCGTTTGCAGGTGGAAGGTGCATTTAAATACAATTTGAACGCGAGCAATAATTATAAATCACGTAAATTTGCAGAGGAAGCAGGGAGGCTCTATTGGTATAGTAATCTCGTCTGCATGGTACGAACCTCTAAGGAGTATACTAGATGACAGATCTGCAGTTGAGAGATTGTTGGCATTCGAGACGGCCTGGTAAGAAAGGGTCGAGATTAAACTTCAAGCATGTTCGCATTCGACTACATTGTTCCCTGTCCAGAATAAACTTGCGTTATTTTAATAAACTATATTGTCATGGATCAGAGCCTCTTGTGATTACTGCATTGATTGGCTGTGAAGGTTTCTATTGTTATTCGTAGAAAAGGAGCAGACGTAAGAGGTTACTATGTTATTTTAGCAAACTCTATTTTTTTTAGATTATCTCAATAATTATGAGAATAGATGTTCGAAGGTACTATTTAATTGCACATAAAATCTTGTTCGACATTCAAAATATGTTCATGTTATATACTTATGTATAATAAATTGAAGGAATATTTTGTAACACCTTCAATTTTATTTGGAATGCAATCTTCAATTTCCTTTGTTTATGTAAAACCATCATATTATAATTATGATTTTAATTCAAAGAGTCTTTCAATTGATGACACAAACTAATAACTTACAATTTGCAAATATCAAACCTAACAATTTTACTTACAACTACAGATATCAATATTTTTAATTACCCAGTTTTATTTTTACTAAAACTAAAATCACAGCTTAATAACAATTTAAAATCTTCCTCATCTCTTTTTAAAAATGAGTCCATAGTTTTCTCATATATTTCATCTTTTAGTTATTTATTAGATTAGAACATTAACAAATAAACTATATCCTACTTGTTTTCCATCTAAACAATTTAAACTACTGCATACAATATCAAATATAAAAAAAAAAATTTGTTAGAATCGAAATTCTAAAAATAGATTTTATATTTAAAGGTTTAAAATGTAAACAAAAATAGTATAACAATAATAATATTTGAAACTATGCTAGATGTTGACAATATTAATGGCAACAATGGCATTACTCTTTTAAGGGGAATGGTTATTGATGTTGTAGCATCAAAAATTGTCACCTTTGAAAATTTCACACTAGATTTAGATCATCCCTATGTGCTTAGACTTAATTAAGCATTTGATAACTTGTTTTATAAACATCTTAAAAAAATTCAAACAATGGGAAATGAAAATGAAAATTTAATATTTACCCCCAACACTTTAGGCCCTAAAAAGGATGTGTCTAGTCTAGGGTGCCCAATGCCCTAAACCACCCCTTTTGGCCCCCTTTTGGATGTCAGTGTCGATATTTTACTATTTGATTTTCTAAAGTCATTTTTCATCTATCAGTATTTTGATTTATGATAAATTAAAAGAATTGCATAAATACAAAGTGTTTTCACGATGTCAATCCTATCATGATTAAGGAAGCAATTAAAATTATTATTGATCAATCAAGAGTAGTCAAGAACAAAATTATCAACATTATTGTAGCACTCATTTCAATCAAGCATCATGTGTGTGTATGTAAGTTTGTTCATCTTTCATGTTAATTTATTTTTTGAGTACTAACACCTGCAAGGATTCAATCAAGCAATCAAATTCTCCTTAAAGGTGATGAGTACATGACTTTAGTCCATCAAGGAATACAAATTTCAGTGGTGAGTTACAACATTATTCAATTCATTATTTTTTATAATTTAAATCCTATGCCCCACCAAGAGTAATCTCTATTTATACAGCATCATAGTTGTTGTGGAGGTAGAAATACTAAAACAAGGTTTAACTTTTGCAAGCCCCTATATGACAAAACCCTTTTCCCTCTTTTGTGTGTGTAGGTTTTCATATCTAAAGAAAAGTTGAGGAATATTGAAGAATAATTGCTCATTCATGCATTTAAACTATACGTGTTGACAAGATATGGAAACTAGATTTTCTCCACAAGAGATAAAACTCCAACAATGAGCCTACAAGAATAAGAGCTATAGACTAGAGACCTCGAGCTTGTGAAAAATATTTGAAAAATAGGAGGATAGGCTAGGGTGCACCACACCCCTTAACCAGCCAATTCAACACCAAATTTACATGTCACATTCCTCTATGTCTACCCTGGGTATTTCTATAAAATTGTCATTTTGTATTTCATTTCTCAAAAATCATAATAGTTTACTACATTTTCATAAGTTAGCATAGAAACAACATTACATCTTAAATTTCAATCAATTAATCAACATCAACAACACACAAACCCACCTCAAAAATAAGGATTAGAACCGTGATCCACCATTCTAACTCTTCCATTGAGGATTGTAGTCAAGTTGATTTGACATCATTTATAATCTTTAACATCTCATAATGGGATAAGTGTGATTCAGGACCTAGATCCCTTTTTCCAATCAAAATTTTTGGTGAACCTCACTATCGTGGCACTCTTAATAGATTCTAAAATTTGAAACATATCATTTTAAAATCTAAGTATGATCACATGTTGTTTGTATACATCATTTGTGCACTCATATTCATCATAAAAACCATTGAAAAAGTAAAAAATTGTATTGTATGTTCATTTATAATACAACTAGGACTAATTTTAGTTGTTGCAAAGTGAATCTAGATCATTCTTGCATTGATAAATCTACATTAGGTCATCTAAAATTTGAAAACAACATTTGAAAGTTTTTAAAGTGGTCATTTACCCATATGCATATATTTGCAAAGTGAAAAATTGCATTGTTTTTGTGGCAAAAAGATACCAAAGATTTACATTTCCAAAATTTTCAAGTTAGGATAAATAAATTTCTATAATTGAAAATCTAAAAATTACATTTTGAATAACATTTATTGCTTCAAAACTCTAAAAGTTGCATGCATAGTTGTATTTCACCTAGCAAAATCACACTTTTGTATATTTCTAAAAAATTACAAACTATTAGACCTGAATAATCTCACAATAGAAGACTTGAACACAGTAGAACACATCCAAAATTTGAAAGTAGTAAAATACCTTGTTGGTTCAGCGCACATCATTTCATTGACTTGTCACATTTCACCCAGATTTAGACCACATATTTTTTTATGTGTTTTTTGGGTGTTTTTGTCTTCTATTTTTGCAAACTATCTCATTTGTTGGGACTATCATGTGGTTTCCTTTCATAATAGGTTTAGTCAAGTATTTTAAATCTGATATGAGTTTCACAACCTATTGTCCTATTGCTAATACCCTTGTAAGATGTAGTTTCAGACTTATGGCCTTCTATGATGTCACCACATCTGTTGTGGGTCTTGAGTCCCATAACTCTTTCACACAAGATATTGCCTCTACCCAATCCATTTTGGATTCCATTTCTAATCACATATTACCTATGACTTCCTCACAATCCAACATTTATGTGGACTTGGAGACTACTATTTCCCATGTTCTTGAAGAGAAACTAAAAAAAGTGGATAAAAATTTAGGTCATCAAGATTTCTTGAATATTGAACCTTTAGTTGGAGAAACGGTGCCTTTCATAGATAATATTAGGAATTTGATAAATGATTCTCAAGGAACAGAGTTTTTTCATAGTCTAGCTCACATTATAGATGTTAACATGCCTACAATAGCTAGTTGTGCTCAAGAATTTACCAATGCTTAAAACCAAGTAGGAAAACAAGTTTCCTCCCCACAACCATGCCTTCTATTCCCACATTCAAACCTCCAACCATAGCATTGACATTTCAATATACCAATGGCCTAAATCCAAGCTTAGGGCTTCCTAGTGGGAATCGATATAGTTTTGTCACCTCACCCATAACACCACTATGTTTGTCATCTCTCGTAAATATGTAGCATAGTAACTCACTAGTCATCCATACTAGTTCACCATACTCAAAAACCTCTTAAAACATGTCACCCAATGATCTAATAATAAATCAAACCTTTCAAAATATGACATCAAGTCAACAACAAATTTCAAACTTAAATCAAAATCCAAATGGTAAACCTCCATAATACCTTACACATAATCTTTTGTCATTTTTTGTTCTCAAAACACTAATATCGCCAAACATTGAAATACCATGATTTGAAAAGTATAATGGTAAGGAAGATCCTAACAACCATGTGTCAACTCTTATTGTATTATTAGTGACTTCATTTTTGAAGATGTGATTTTAGCAAAATATATTCCTAGAACATTAAAATACTGTAAGGAAAGCTTAGGTGCGGAACAAACTCTCCTAACGTCAAAACATCAGGGAAGAATGTAGATATGACTTTAAATTTTGCAATTATAGTTCAATAAGATACACATGAAAAGAATAACAGAATAGAGAAATGGACACATACACAATTAGATACCAGATTTATGTGGGAAAACCCTTATAGGAGAAAAACCCACCACACCAAGTAAAGCCTCTTTGCATTACAATAAAGAAAATTACATACAAAGATCAATTTCACTTTTTGATGTCAATTTTTATAGCAACATCATTCACTAATCAACCTTATACAAAAATACTCTTTGAAAACATACAACGAATTCACACAGATCAATGTGTATCCAATTGAACAACACTTTCACACATTGAATAGATCATCATCATCTACCATTGCAGAGAGTAATCCATTCTCTCATAGCTTGTTGATCTTCCACATAGGAATGGTCGCAATAGTTCAACTGCCAAAGGTTCTCCTTCCCCTTTGCTCATTGGTTCAAAATAGACCACATTAGACAGTTGTTCAGTCAAAATGTTTAAACTAAATCGCATGTCGGTGAGACACTAGACCATGTCTCCCCGATGCCACAATGCCCGATTGTCCTTATTGGCAAGAGTGACCACCATCGGCAAGAGTCATATTGAATGCAAAACCATCTGCTAGACTCACTCCATCAACAAGACTTCCCACTGATGTACATTGTAGAACTATCAGCAAGACCATCACTATCGCAAAGACTTCACACCGATGTCCATCTCGTGTAGATCTATTAGCAAGAGTTTCACTATTGCTGAGAGTTCACAGTGAATAGAAATCCATTGGTGAGATATCCTCTATCATCAAGAGTTCACATTGATCACATAACAGTTAGCAAGAGAAATGCTATCGCCAAGAGGTCATACTGAATGCACCAGCTTGTCAGCGAGAGAAACATTGTTGGCAAGAGCTCACACCGAATGTATACCTGTCAGCAAGACCACATCCATCGGCAAGAGTTCTCATTGAACACAGACCTGTCGGCAAGACCAACACTATTGGTGAGAGATCATACCGAATGCAAACCTATCAGTGAGACCACATCCATCGGCAATAGTTCTCACCGAACACATACCTGTTGGTGAGACCAACACTGTCGACGAGAGATCATATGGAATATAAACCCGGTAGTGAGAGGAGAACCATCGGTGAGACTGGCGCTTTTGAAAAGAGTCTGAGAGTCCCCCTGATGTCCAATATGAATAAAGCTATCGGTAGGACTAACACAGTCGAAATGTGTCTGACAATCACCCTGATATTCAACTGTCGACAAGAGTCTCCTTGATGACCACTAGGAACCAACCCATCGGCAAGACAGAACCAAAGTCTCAGTGACTTTGATCTTATGAACACAGCTGCTAGTCGGTAAGACATTCTGAGGGTCTCACCGATTTTTCTCTTTTAGGAGTTTCATGTCAGTAAGCTTGAGGCACATTTTCTAGTAATCTCCCACTTGAAGAAGATATTACTAACACCTCCAGAGCACAACAAAACTATTGAAATTCATGGGCACTAAGGCCCATCGAACTAGCACACCACCTGAACTTGTCTGTGCACACTGGTTTCATCAATGCATCTGCAACATTTTCTAGAGTATCCACATTTTCTAAAGAGACCTTTCCATCGTCCACCATATCTCGTACAAAATGATATTGCACATCAATATGTTTCGTCCTGGCATAGAAAGTAGGATTTTTCACCAAACAAATAGCACTCTGACTATCACAATAATTTGTAATTTTCCCTGCATCAAATCTAATGTTAGAACACAAAAATTTTAGCCAGATTGCTTCTTTACATGCGTGTGTTGCTACCATGTATTTTGCCTCTGTAGTGGACAAAGCGACTATAGCCTACCGCTTACTCATCCAAGTAACTACACCACTATTCATCATAAAAATATATCCACTAGTGGATCTTCTGCTGTCAATGTCCCCTGTCCAATCAGAATCCACATAGCCTCGAATGTTGAGAGTCCTTTGTGATTCAACCAAATTTCCATGGTAACACAATGCATATTCTGAAGTGCCCTTCAGATATCTAAACACTCTTTTCATAGCATCCTAATGTGTCCTTCCAAGATTTTCCATAAAACGACTAAGTACTCCCACTGCTTGGGCAATGTTTGGCCTTGTACAGACCATTGCATACATTAAACTACCAACTGCACTAGCATAAGGCACTTTGGTCATGTCCTCTATATCAGTAGGATATTTTGGACAGTCTTCAACTGATAGCTTCATTCCCTACATAACTGAAACAACTAGTTGCTTGCAATCAGTCATACAAAATCTCTCCAGAACAATATTAATATACTTACTCTGGTTGAGCCAAAGTTTTCTACTCTTCCTATCCCTGGTTATTTCCATTCCTAGAATATACCTGGCTACACCAAGATCTTTCATTTTGAACTTTGCAAACAACTAAGATTTTAGATCAGAAATCATCAACTTACTATTGCCTATGAACAACATATCATCAACATAGAGAGCAATAATAAGAACACAATAATTTTCAGCTTTGTAATACACACAATGATCAAATTTCGATCTTACAAATCCTAATGACAAAACAAAAGTGTCAAACTTTTGGTACCGCATTCTAGGAGATTGTTTTAATCCATACAGAGATTTTTTCAATTTACAAACCATATTTTCTTTACCTTTTTCCACAAAGTGCTCAGGTTGGGACATATAAATTTCTTCTTCAAGGTCACCATGAAGAAATGCTATAATCACATCCATCTGTTCAATCTCTAAGTCATACACTACTACAAGTGACAAAATAAATTTGATAGACGTCAGCTTAGCTACAGGAGAAAATATTTCTCCATAATCAATTCCCTCTACCTGGGAATATCCCTTCGCAACCAACCTCACCTCATACTTTTCCACACTACCATCCAGACCTAGTTTCCTTTTAAATACCCATTTGCGGCCAATAGCTTCTCTGCCTTTAGGCAAGGGCACCAAACTCCAAGTATCATTCTTTTCTCATGATGTCATTTCTTCATTCATGGCTTCCAACTAAGAGTTTGAATCAGACATTCTAAATGCCTCTTTCACAATCCTAGGCTCATCAGTGCTAGAGGTAAACACTCAGGCACGGTAGGTCTTTCGAAACCTTTCCCTATCCCGGGGTTGCTTTTCTTTCAATGTAGGCCTCCTCCACCGGGTTAGAGGTTAAGGAGTTTACATTAAAGTCTTCTTGGGAACTCTCGAACTACTTGATCTCTCCTTAGTTTTAAAGGTACATTTTGGGGTACAAATTCCTCTTTACATAGGGGTGTTTGGAGAAATTTTAAACTTCCCCATCCATACACCTATTTTTTGGGTGCATCTCTGGCTTCTCGATCCAGACAAGCTCATGAAAAATGCCCACTTATTTTTGTATAGAGACCTTCTCGATATGGGGTTTCCAAAGCATCCTTTTGGCCCGGCTTACTGCTAATAATAAAAATATATTTACTTGACCTTGTTGTTTTTCAATTTAGACTTCTTTTCGTTTAAGCACATATGCATATGCCTCATAGCCAAAGACACAAATGTGTCTTAGAGAGGGATTCTTTCCAAACCATGCTTCCAAAGGTGTTTTCTCAACAAGAACGGAATTTGGAGAATGGTTTATTAAATAACATGTTGTTGCAACTACCTCAACCTAGAACTTCTCCTCCAAGCCAGTACTGCTTAGCATAATTCGTGCTCTTTCCATCGGTAATGTTTGGGGCGTTCAGCAACACCGTTTTGTTCACAGTGGAATTAATAGTTAATGTCTTTTAATCCACGCAGATATTTATAAGGCACTTCGAGACTCATCAGAACAAAACTCCATTTTACCATTGCTCAGGTCCAACCGGCTTATTTATTTTCTTACCCGGTCGATTTATATACGGGTTTTGAATTCTAAATATTCATGGCGCCCCAGTTGCGCTTTTGAAATCGCTCGATGCCCTTCTTGAATAAGTATTAATGGAATGAAACATATCTTGATTTAGAAAAAGAAGGAACATTCTTGGACCGAAAACATCATAGTAAGCATTATAATCCGATAAACTGAGAAGATTTTGTAAAGGGACTAGAGTAAAGTAGGAAACCAGGTGTTGGTATATATATACAATGTTTGCAGAATTTGAATTCAAAGTTTAACTGATTAAATCGTGTCCCTCGGCAAAGTTTTTATTTTCAAGGGTTTTAACCCTCCCAATGTGGCCAGCCCTATGGTCTGGTGGTTTTTTTTTTTTCTCTTGGAGTTCCAAATTCCCTCTCGTTTACCTGGAACTTTTTCCCCTCCCGTAGTGACGCCGCAACTTTAGAGCTTATTATTATTACATTTACCTAATAAGTGCATCCAGCTTATGCAAAACCATCGCCCAGACTCACTCCATCAGCAAGACTTCTCACTGATGTCCATTGTAGAACTATCGACAAGACCATCACTATCACTAAGACTTCACACCAATGTCCATCTCATGCAGATCTATCAGCAAGAGTTTTTCTATCGCTGAGAGTTCATAGCAAACAAAAATCCATCAATGAGATATCCTCTATTAGCAAGAGTTCACATCGATCACAGAACAGTCGGCGAGAGAAACGCTATCTCCAAAAGGCCATACCGAATGCACTAGCCTATTGGTGAGAGAAACACTGTCGGCAAGAGCTCACACTGAATGTATACCTGTTAGCGAGACCACATCCATCGACAAGAGTTCTCACCGAACACAGACTTGTTAGCAAGACCAACAATGTCGGCGAGAGATCATACCAAATGCAAACCTATCGGTGAGACCACATCCATCTGCAAGAGTTCTCATTGAACACAGACCTATTAGCGACCAACACTGTCGATGAGAGATCATACCCAATGTAAACCCGCCAGTGAGAGGAGAACTATCAGTGAGACTGGAACTTTCAAAAAGATTCTGAGAGTCTCCCTGATTTCTAATATGAATAAAGCTATCGATGGGACTAACACAGTTGGAATGCGTTTGATAGTCACCCCGATATTCAATTGTCACCAAGAGTCTCTTCGATGACCACTAGGAACAAACCCATCGGCAAGACAAAACCAAAGTCTTAGCGACTTTGATCTTATGAAGACAACTGCTAGTCGGTAAGACATTCTGAGGGTCTCACCGATTTTTCTCTTTTAGAAGTTTCATGTCAGTAAGCTTGAGGCACATTTTCAACAAATACATGGCCTTCAAATGGTTTTTCTCATTCCCAAACAACTTCGTAACCACTTTTACACAACTTGTTAGTGCATTTCTCCAACACTTTCAATCTCTGACTGACATTAACAAACTTAGTCCATTATGAAAAAGTACTTAATGAAAAGATAACAGATTTCATAGGATGATACCAATCCTTTACTCACAAATCTCCTATAGTCTTTTTGACTCTAATATTCAAAGGGTGTTTATAAGAAACTTGCAAGCTAGTATTCAAGACAATATTTTATTAATGAAGTGTCCATATTTTACATACTTATGTAAAAATCTTCATGATTATCAAATATTGGTTATGAGGAGTAGGAAAAGTTATCCTAGATTCACTTAGGATAACTAAGATTATCTCCTTTTCATTGGAATCAATATTAAACATAAGTTGACTAGGGTTTTGATGATTAGCTTGTTGCCACAATGGAGATCAAATCCCCTTGTTTTTATGTTTATGTTTGAAGTTTTGAGGATGATAATTTTCATGTACGATTTGATAAGCCTATTTGACATACAACCCTAGATCTAAGAATGTAATCTATTGTAGAAACAAAAATGGAAAGTTAAAAAACAACTTCAAATATGAAACTGAGACATAAAGAGAATATGTGATAAAAATTTAATCTTGAATGTCCTAGTCTAGGGAACCCTACACCCTAGGTTGGAATCATTATTTTCTGGATCTAAGAGCTCTAAACTAAAGGTTGTAGTTTGTACACCATTTTTCTAGACTGTCTTTTGTTGAAACGTCTAGATCTGACCTACACACATCAAATAGGGGAAAGGTTATGTTGTATGGGGGCTTACCTAATTCAAACCCCATTTTGGTATTTCTACCTCCATGCACAACGATTGATGATCTGATCAAGAGGGCATGCCTTAGGTCAGGTAGAGGCCAAAACAACAATAATTGATTGAAATTGATAAATGACAAATGTAAATCTTACCTTGATGTGAAAAACCTTGATACCTTGATGAAGAGATTCAACACACAAGTTGATTGATTGATCCCTTGATTGCTTGATAGACCTACAAAAGGTCAGCTCACATACACAATAGATTATTGAACCTAGCATGTAGGGGATAACTCAATACATCTTGATGATTGGCATGATTGATCATAATAGCTCCTTGAACATAATTTCTTCCTTCATCTTGATGTCTTGCAAACTTGAACTTGATTGATGAAAATGTTGTAATAATGCTGCTAATTCTTTCTTGACTTCCCTTGACTAATGTTAGGATCTTCAATTTGCTAAATAAATTTTCTAGCTCTCCTTAGGATTTCAAATGATAAAATGACTAGGTATTTATATTCAACTATTTTAATTTTCCAAAAATAAAATATAGATAACCAACAATTAAAATTGGAAATTAAAATAATAAATTACTGACACCAACATATTCGAATTTGGAGCCAAAAATGTTGGTCTAGGGATTCCTACTTTTTGGGATCAAAATTATTGGGAAAAATATTAAATGCATAATTTCATTTCTCAAGTTTGATTTTCCAAGAATTTTTATAAATGGGTAATTAATGCATAATTGGGTCCAAGCACATAAGGGGGAGCTAAACCTAGTGTGAAACTATCAAGGGTGACAATTTTTGATGCTACATTTAAACCCCACTTTAGTGAGAGTATGAAACTATGCTCAGACT
>VDFB02153818.1:0-11278 GCA_007258455.2 Sequoia sempervirens
ATTTTGGAGGAAGTGTGCATGCATGATTTTGAGATTCCACCACCTTTGAATGTTCTTTCCATCACCTTTGCATGAAATAGTAGAGTTTTCTACATTTAGAGGCATAATATCAATTCAAGTTTGAATTACAATGATAACTAATATACAATTGAAGTTTGAAGGGGAACAAGCTTTTGAAAAAGTCAAATTTTTGAGGAGTTTGAGGCAAGAAGAAGAAAAGTCTACATAATTGGGTAGAACACCTCCATTTGAAACTTTGCTTTTTTAGGTATGTGAAATCTTTGTACATTTTCTTTCATTCTATTATGGCTTGCTTTCATTTTTGTTGTTTTGCTTATTCCATGTTGATCAAATTGTTTGTTTGTGATGCAATATCAGATTTCCAAGCCACTCAACAACATCATTTCTTTAGGGAACTTCCTTCCCAAATCAAATCAGGAGAAGATCAATTTATACAAACTTTGTCAAATTCATCCAAAACTACTTTTCATTCAACCAAAATCCATTTATTTCATTTCAAGTTATAAGGCTATCAATAGCCAATTCACCATCTCCATATAGAAAACCATTTTCAGAATCAACTTTCAACTTTGTTCTTGTCATAAACAATACAACAATCACTCATCAACTCAACTTACCCCTTCAAGGAAAAAACAATCAAACACCTATGTTCCTTAGACCTGCAATCAAACATCATCCCAACCATTTAAGATATCTTTGCTCAAATCAACACATCCATCATCCAAGTATCTTCACTTAAACACCATTTGTAACAACAACAAGCAACATTAGTTTAACACTATCACCAGACCTTTAAGGTACCAATTTCAACATGTTTTGATTGTAATATTCCAATATATCAGTATAGACACACTCTGACTACTTTGCATTCAAGACACCATTGCCATATATTGGAAACATATGTCCAAATCATCAAATATTTCACAATATACCTTCAAAACATTACCAAGCATAGACACAATTGTGGCATCACAAATGAGACTACTCCCAAGCACTTAACAACATTCCTTTTGTTGTTTCTACATATTCTCTGTTTTTAGCAAACAATGCCAAATATCTCTAGTAGGCCAACATTCCATCTAATCAGGTGATTCCTTTTCTATCATAAAGCATTTACACACATCTTCACATTGAAAAGACACTAAATATGATCCATTCCACTGACCTACTAGCCCTACATCGGTGGAATGACTAAGAATCACTGTTTAGACTCTCAAAACAATTCTAAGGAAACCATAGACTGAGAATTAGGAAACTAAGTTCAAATTATTGATTATTTGAATTACAATTCCTACAACTTTCAAGAATGAAAGAAGTCTTTTCCTTGAAAAGAATCAAATCTTAGAATGCTTGAATCACTATGCA
The DNA here is from genome assembly GCA_007258455.2 of Sequoia sempervirens. Taxonomy (NCBI): domain Eukaryota; kingdom Viridiplantae; phylum Streptophyta; class Pinopsida; order Cupressales; family Cupressaceae; genus Sequoia; species Sequoia sempervirens. The sequence goes on from VDFB02153818.1 coordinate 1,387, forward strand.
ACCTAAAAACAAGAATAGAAAAGCTTTCCAAAATAACTGAGCAGAGGTTTTTTTATTAATTTTTATGGATTTTTGGGATACAAGATCTGCCTTTCTCTAGCTTACAATGCTTTTTAAAGGTGTCTAAATTAGTTGAAATAACTACCTTCATCTTCATCAACCCATCCTTGTTCTTCCACAAAAAGACTCTTCACCTTCCTGCTTTTGTGCATCTACATTTTTTACAATAATTGATAAACTTTTGTTATAAAAAGCTTACTTTCAATAATATCACCTAGTGACTCATTTCATGGTGCAAATACATTGAAATTCATCATTTCATGACCTTCACTCATCATGTTTACTTGAACATTACAAATTGAACAAATTAGCCTTTTGAAGGAATTTCATGACCTAGGTGCTCCTGCACTAGTTTGTCATGTTACAACCTTACGTTGTCAATGGATTTTCTTTGTGTATGCTTCCAAAGCTTTCCATTGAGTTATGCTTCCAAAGCTTTAAATTAGTTAATTTGACAACTTAGCACTTTTTGCACAGGTAAAATTATTCGTCATGCCAAAGAAATGAATTGTTAAAAGGAAAAAACTAATAGATGATCAACTCCAAGCCTTGAGAGATAAAGAGAAAAAATGGATGAGGGAATATCGTGAAAACTAGAAATTGGGAATGATTGATGAAAACAATCCAGTTGTAGAGAAACCTCAACCATCAAAAAGAGAAACAAATTGGCAACACAAAGGGTACCCATCAAGTAAAGAGTCGTGCTAGGGAGATGCAGAGCACTGGGTATAGACACACCCTTTACCCAAAGTGAATACAAAGGGACACCATTAAGCACAAACGAATATGGAGGGACACCATCTACCACAAGTGAGCATGTTTGGACACCATCCACCACATTTGAAGGTTATAGTACATCATCACTCGGAGTTGATGAACAAGGTATGCCATCATCCCCATGTGAACCTCAAGGTATGTCTTCTATTCCACCTCGATCAAAGGTACGCAATCTAGCCCACCTCAATTAAATATTGATGAAATTGCTAATGTTGAGATGTATGTACCTATAAGAACAACACCTAGAATTTTGTATAGAAAGCCAAAGTTTTGATTACCATTGATGAGGGATACTGTAGCACATGGAAGGTAAGATTCCATAACACACTTTGTAGAAGATATGCTGATAAGATTTGGAAAATGTTCTTTGGTGCTAAAATGAGATCAGTAAGATGTCAACCATTTGTTCAATGATGCGTATTTAAAGCATAGAAACATCAAGAAGACTCTTGGGTTGAGGATATCGAATGCATCAAGTGAAAACACTATTGTGAAGAATCTAATGGATGCTTATGACAATGTGGGTAAGACCTCATGCTCAAAGGATAGTAATGTCACCCGACGTGTCATTACATTGAATTTGGTAAGCTATCAAACAAAGAGATCTTGCCTCATTAAAAAGACAAGTGAACAAATGGGAATTAGTAAAAAAACATTATCAAAAGCCATTCAAAGGCGGCAAAGAATTGAGGGCACCAATTCAAATGAATTATGGGCATTCTTGGGGAGACTGCCACACAAAGATAAAAAAGTTGTTGAAGCATTGAGAACAATAATTGAAGATTATTGGAAGAATAATACAAGGCCATCTCCGAATCAAAGGGATGTCATAAGAAGGAGAATCGGTAGTTTGCAAAACCGTGGAGCCACATCCAAAAGCATTTTTGATATGACTCAAACCCAATTTTTTCATAAATTTCAAAATGCTTATCCTCAAATTAGTATTTCTCAAAGATTCTTTGAAATGCTTAAACCTTTTATGTCAAGATAAATCACAAACGCACTACTTCTTGTTGTAGACTACATAGTGAATTTGATAACCATTATGATGTTTATTGTTCTATATGTTTAGATTTGTATACTAATGATTTTTTGTAGGATTGTGGCATAGAAGCCCTACTAAAATCTTCAAGAGAGTTCTTATCAAAAAATTTATGTCAGCCAGAGGATGGCCAACATTCTATAAGTAGAGAACATGCTTGGATGGTTCATGCCAGAGTTGCTGGCTTGCAACTTAATGCAGTATGTCAACATATGGAAAGCATAGATGAGGTGGAGCATAAACTAGTAGATTTCGGGAAGTATAAAACAATGGCATATGCTACAAAAGATGGATCTCAAGGAAAAAGGTGTGATTTTATTATTGAGAAGATTCCAATGTATTAGTTTATGTCCATGCTTCATGAGAACGTATGAGTATGCAAGGCATACCTATAGAGCCCGATGGTTGGACACGAATTCAAGCTAAGGTAAGGACACCTTTCCACTTGGCAACGTAGTATCGCTATTGAATTTGCGTAGAGAACTACACTCTACAGCCACAATGTGAGGTGCAATCATAGTATTACAACTCCACACAGGTTTCGATATTTGTGCACATAGCATTCATTCATGCAGCTGATAGTATAGAGGACCAAAGGAAGGTATTGAGGGAGTATCACTTTTATATTAGTGATGATCACACGCATTCTCCAGAGTTCGTGCAAGGTTGCTTCCAGATGTTCTACATTCATTTGGATTAGAGGGGCATATCATATGGTCGGCATATAATATGGTCAGATAACTGTGCAGCACAATTCAAGAACACGCACATTTTCTACTGGATGTGTAGGATGCATCTCACTACACGTGTTCAACAATATATGTGGAACTTTGTGAGGACGGACATGGAAAAGGGGAACATGATCGCGTGATATCTATGAAAAGAGCATTAGCATGATGAAGAGTTAAAGTATAAAGACAAGGCACAGCTTGACGTGATGAAAGATCAACGTTGAGTGGTGTAATGCTTCGATGGGTCCGTGTAATGAAGGTACGCCTTCACTACAATTTTTGGTTGATGGATGATACCAACATTGCACCATATGAGGAATATTGTACACTAACAGGATTGAGTGAGTTGCACCCTTTCCTTAGCTCAAAAGCAGGTTCATGGAGTATTAATACACATAAGATTTCATGCTTTTTTTCTTCATGTATAATGCAAGCTTGGAATGATTGTGAGTCAGGGGAGTGGGTTGACAAATGGTTGACAAGTTATCTTAGCCCACTTCACACATATCGCCCTCGGATGGCATTGGAACTAACACAGATGGAATCATCGGTCGACTTTGACCATGTATCAGATCTAGTTCAACCAGGTAATATATCTACTTGCTTAGTATTTGAAATTCCATATTGTTATCTTACTTTGTACTGTATTCATAATGTTAACTAATTTCAAGAGATATGTTGCACATATAAATGCAGGGCATGTTTATGCAATTATTGTAGATGAAGACAACGAAGAGGGAACAAACCATTACTTGTGTCGTTGTGTTGAGGCAAAAAAGAAATTGGAAGCCCCAATTATAGATGGAGAAACATTGAATACCCTACAGGCTCAGTTGTTGTTACTGGAATGTGGCTGAGAAGGTACCCACATAAGAGTGTTAAACATTGGTTGTTTGAGGAATTTGACACGCATCGTAAGATTCTTCATTACTCAAACCTTGTCGTGGCATCCAATGTTTTTTTGACCAAATATGGGGGTAGACATTTGAACAAGACCTTGTGGAAGGTCCGTGAGTTTGACTATGAGGCAATACTTGACACAATAAAGAGTAGAGCAGACTCAGATGGTTCGTTGAATTAATTTGTAAGTATGCACATTGGTTCTTATTAATTTATACTTGCATGCACGCCACCTGGTTGATGCCACCATCTTATTTTACTTGTGTATCTATATGTAACTAGACAAACATTGATTGGTGCCCCCTTGCATAAAATGCAGATTTATGAGCCATCCAAGAGAATCTCAAGTAAAAAAGAAATGAAACATCCTTATTTTGATGATCTTGAAAAATCTCAATTATGATTTTAATCCATTACAAAAGCGTGTGCGAAGCTTGGTGAGGCAATTCTGCTATTCATTTGACTTAACCTTATCATGACCACCTATGATGTAGACATTATAAGAGCATCTTGAATTTCAAGAAATTCTATTCATGAGAGGTGTTGTGTGCAATAGGTATCTTGGAACTCCCAGTGAAGATGTATGACCAAGACCGACTAAGTTGAGAGACTGCCATGCCTATCTGTAAGTTCCTTCCATCTATTTTGGATGAACTATTTCTTTTTATTCTTTTCCTTTGCGTATCTGTAACTAAACTAGTAAAAATTGATTGGTCCCTCCTTGCAGAAAATGCTGATTTTTGAGCCATCAAAGAGAATCTCAGCCAAAAAAGCAATGCAACATCCTTATTTTGATGATCTTGAAAAATCTCAATTTTGATTTGAAGCCAATATAAAAGAACGTGTGAATCTTTGTGAGGGAATCTCAAGTTACTCATTTGAAGTTAACCTCTAAATGAGAACCTATGATGTAGACATTAGAAGAGAATCTCGAATGTACATGAGTGACATTGTAAAATATCTGTGAGAAGAGCTCGTACCTAAGGCATTGTAATGAGATTTGCATGTATAATAACCTTCAATGCCTCGAAGGAGAGGTTTTTGGTTGATTTGTAACCCATTTTTTGATCAATAAGAATGTTATTTTCCATAAATTTACTAGTTTTTTCTCACTTTTCTTGTTGTTGTACGGTCTGTATGGATGCTAAGATGATTTGAAACCTATTCCTTACTCTTAACTTTACTCTTAACTACAGGACATTCAATGGTCCCTACAACAATACTTTCATGCAAATTCCTTGTCAAAGCACTTTTCACCCCTGTTTTTACAGTCACACCTGCTGCCCCTACATTATTAGTCCTAGGATAGGTAACAACATCAAAAAAAAAATTCTCCTTCATTACATTTATAGGTTCCTTCCTACCACACATTATTACCTGTTCTTTACCTTTGATATCTTCTACAAGAGGAGTTAAAACAAAAGAATAACCATCTTTGACTATGGTGTAGGTATTTTCCCTACCATCATACAATGCCCTCTTGTCATATTGCCAAGGTCTTCCTAATAGGAGATGACAACAATCCATTGGAAGCACATCAAAAACAACACTATCATGATAAACACCAATTTGAAAGTCTACAACGACCTTTTCATTCACCAATAAAGATTGGTCATCATTTAACCATGAAATTTTATAAGGACATTCATGAGGAATTCTTTTCAAGCCTAACTTGTTTACCATTTCACATTGACACCATATTTTCAGTTGAGCCAGAATCAATGACCACTCTACATACCTTGTCCTTGCACTTACAATTAGTGTTGAAGAGACTTTTCCTTTGCAAAGGTGCTTCCTCTTTTGTTGCTTTCAAGATTGTCTTTCTCACCATCAACATTTCCCCTACTTTAGGATCTACCTTCTTACTTGCAGAATAATGGCTTTCACACTCCTCTTGAACCAATTGTGCTCTCCTATCAATCTTCTTGTCTCCACTTGATGAACTACCAACCCTCTCAGGACATTTCCATGAAGGATGGCCGAACTCATTGCATGTGTAGCACCTTCCTACAAAATCATTAGTACCTCTACCAGCACTATACCTTCCTCTACCTCTAAAACCAAAACCACCTCTAGAATCAACATTGTGATCTTTACCTTTGTTTGCTCCTTCTTGATCTTCATTTGGCTGCTTTGATGTAGAAATCATTCCTCTTCCTCTTGCATTAGGACCATGATGCAATATCAGATTGCAAAACCAGCTCTGATACCAATTTGATGCAATATCAATTGCTAAACAACACAAACACAGGGAACTTCTATCCCAAACTCATCTTGGAGAAGATCAATTGACAAATTCTTCAAAATTCACTATTCATTTCACCAATTTCACTTATCAACTCAACTAAATCCATCAAATTCACTTTGGACTACAAGGCTACCAATCATCAATTTTTCAAATCAGTAATCCACACTTTCATCAAATTCATCATAACACTATTAGAAATTCTGAATCACTACAACTTTCACTATTACCATCCATTTAACTTGATTCAATCAAGGCAAAAAGACCACCACTCATTCACTTCTCCCTTCAAACCTATTATCAGACTTCCATGACACTGTAATCATCATCATTCTAATTGAAACAATACCAAGATCATATTCACAAACGTTGTTTTATCAGATTCCTTACTTTTAGCAGTCAAAACACCATTTTGCTTACTCAAAACACCATGATTCCACATTGTTCAAGACATTAAAATGACAAACCTTGATTTAGGAATTCTTCCAAACCTTGAGTCACATTTTTCATCATCATTTAGATAGTTACAAACCCAAACCAAACACTCAAATCACTGTCTACATAGAATCTCAGTTTTTTGCATTCAAAAGGCCAAAATTTGCCAAAACACCAAATCGGGTGTAACTTGCAAACCGTAATGAATATCTACAGGATAAATACATTTTTGAGTACCCATTTTGATCATTAAAAACATATCTCATTTTTAGGTACAATTTTTTTTTGGAACACATGCCTGTTGTCTTGACTTCTTTGTTACTAAAGAGCCCCAAATAGGCCAATTTAACAAAGGAGACACCTTTAAAACAACTCCAAATCACTTACCAACCATAAAAAGTATTTATACAGGTGGAAAAACTCACAAATCATCAATCTTCAAGGTAAGAAATTCCCAACAATATAATTAAATAGTAAACCCTTGTTTATAGGCTTTTAAAGCACAAGCAAGTGAGGGTTTTTAAGAAATATCATCTACAAACCTCCAAATCACCTGCCACTATTGCAAACACCTATAAATAAGTCTTCCTAAACATAATAACCCTTATCCATATCAAAACAAATTCTATTCCAACCGTTCCAACTTGTAGGCACCATCTTTCATATGGAAAACTCAGATTTTCCTCTTGGAGCAGCAACTATCTTCATATCCACGCCTTCCCTGTTACTTTTTGACACACTTTCCACTCAAAAAAATGTTAAATAAACATAAAAAACCATCCATCCCACCATTATACTAGCCTATAATGGTGGGATGGAGAATATTTTCCTTATAAGACTCTCAAAATCACAGAGTGAGGATCACTGCCCGGGACACAAAAAACTACTTTTCCTTCTTTTATTTCTCAAAACTAACCTTCCAAATTCTTTGTGAATGAAACTAACTCTACCTACAATGAGATCACACAAGGATTTAAACTTTTGAAGTTCCTAAATTACCAATATAAGATAAAAGCCATGGAGAAAGTGCTGCAAACTCAGAAATAGGGGATTTTATTTCAAAATTTGATTACAAAGACTCAACTTCTATTTTTTCCACGCCTTTTCATGCTTTTTATATCTTTTAAAATAGTTATGAAAGTTCCTTTTCAGTTTCCAATTGACCAACTCTCCCACTTTGTCTCTTCACATTCTAATTTTTGTGTTCTTTTTTCTGATTTTTTCCTTTTCACAATTTTGACAACAAATGAACAATTTTGGAAACCTTATCACCTAGGGACAAAAATGACATTTTTTTGTATTTTGACTCTATTTACTTCCTAAAGACCTTTCAATGACTTAGAATGGCCTTTACAATGCCTTCATATTTTGAAAACTCAAATATTTACAAATTTGTTTTCAGAGTCAAGGTGCTCTTGCACCAGACCACCTCTTCCTCTCACTGATTTCTCTTGTCTCCTCTTAAGCTTCTCCTCCACTTTGATTTCCATTTGATAACAATCCTCTACACTCCTAGGGTTAGCCAAAACCAATTCATCTTGTATGTTTAACCTCAAACCACCAATATATCTTGCAAATTTTTCATCTTCATTCTCATGATGACTAGACCTTAAACTTAATTTATAAAACTCCCTAGTATAAGACTTAATATCCATTTCTTTCTATCTTAAGCTTTGCAATTTCTTAAACATTTGAACTTAATGATCCTTGGGTAAGAATTTACCTTTGAGTTTTGACATCATCTTGTCCCATGAGGTGATTTTAGACTTTCCTTGCTTCCTCCTCTCAAATTGAAAGTAGTCCCACCATACCAAAGAATGGCCTTGCAACTTTTTCTGTGCAATCCTTACTCTTTGCTCCTCAAGAGCCTCATCACATTCAAAATAATTATCTAATGTAGCAATCCATTCAAGTAGTTCTTCATCATTTAAACTTCCACCATATTTAGGAACATCAATTTTTACCTTAGGCTTGTCATCTCTAACTTCCCTTACCAACTTTGCAATCCTTTGGTCTTCTGGATCAAGTTCTTCTTCCATGTCTTCAAACTCATCATCTTCTTCTTCATCTGATTCACTCTCTTCCACATCCCTTCTTTTTTTGTCTCCAAGGCTATGATTCTTTCCTCCAACTCTCTGATTTCTCTAGCATGTTTGTCCTTCATCTCCTTCATCTCTTTATCCATATCTTTGTTCTTTGGAGGAATATTTGAATACCAAACTCTTCACTTTTTCCTTGCTCTTCACAACCTAAAAAATGAAAACAAATCTACTCCTTGAAGCTTTGATACCACTATGATGCAGAGTGGCAGGGGAAGCAACTTCCTTTTCAAAAGCTTCTCTCAAATACTCTATATGCACACACCAACTTCACTATTCCTCTCAACAATGCAACTTGACCACTCAACTTGACTCATACAACTAGACATCTCAATAGGACTTGGGGATGATGTAAACACTCTTCACACAACACAACATGACCAAAAAAATAGACCTTGCACCCAAAAACATCCACTCTTCCATGGCTTCTACACAAGCCCATGCAACTTTGCAACATTCACCGACTAGGACAGTCAAAATAAAAAATGATTAAAGGAATTAACCAGTCAATGAAACATGGTTTTATACTCCTAATACCATCCTCCACAAGTTCCCAAAAGAAGAAGATCAAACACCCAAAACAAACGTATCAAAAGATTGATTTACAAGCCATAAACAAGGCCTAACTAGGCCTACATAAGGAAGCTTTCAACTTTTCAAGGCACACCCCAACACCCCTATGATGCAATATCAAGGTGGAGGAACACATAATTAGGCTCAAGGAATCAAGTTCCAACTCAGATTCAAGTTTCCAACACAACTTTCATCAAATCAACACTATGGCTTCCCAATTCACCAATAACAACAAATAGACCTATCCTTTAAAGAAGGTTGTAAGAATACCAACTCAACATCCAAATAGCATCCATACATCATCAAAAACATTGAAACAAGATTACACATTAGATTCTTATGCAACAACACAAAGAAACTTCAAGTCACCCTACTCAAAGGCTACTAGAATTAGCCCAATTTTACACACAAAGTACTCTTTAAACTTCTTGCCACCACAAGATCTCTTAGACAATCTCAAATTGTGCTACAAAACCATAGATTCTCTGATCAATTCTTCCGTATAGGTCTTCTAAGGTGTTTCTCCAACAAACCCTCCTATTTCACCCTAAAACCTAGGGTTTCTGTGTAACTCCACTCTACTGGCCACAAAAACTCAAACCAAAGTTCAAAACATCTTTGCCCAGGTCTGCACAGACCCTCCAAACCTTTCTACACTCAGTCTCTTCACAAATTCACCAATACACAACCTATAGCCTTCATTTTCTCTAGGAAAACTCACATACCTGACTTAGGGCATCACTAGAACTCAATTTTCTTGACTCCCAGCACTGTAGTAACTTATTAGAAAATTATGCAAAGTGCATTCTAAAGACCATTTTCATACATTTACAAGGGAAAAACTGACCTAGGGCATCATATAACTTTTGCAAACCTCCATCTTTCACTCTGAAACAAATTGCAACAGCATGAAGGACTCGATCCACCATTCCACCAAGTTTTGGGAATTTTTCCCGCACGTATTGGAATCCCACTCAAGCTACGTTCAATGCGTCGATCCCTTAAAGGGTCTAAAGGGGAAAATGGCTAC
>VDFB02153819.1:0-20012 GCA_007258455.2 Sequoia sempervirens
ATATGAAAATATGCACCTAAGTCAATTAAACATGCATCATTTCTTGCATGAGTTGTGAAAGATTCAATGAATGCATCACCATCTTCCTTCTTGGAATCAGAATCAGAATCAAATCTCTTATTTTTCTTCTTTTCTTCTTTGCATTCCTTATGAATATGTTGAGGACTACCACAATTCTAGCAAACAACTTTAGAATTTCTAGGAGATTTGAATCTCCCCTTGGGCTTGGATTTATCATGCTTCTCATTCTTCTTTCCCTTTTTCTTAGGTCTTCCATGAACATTTAGGACCTCCTTGGCACTGATGGATACCTTTCTCCTCATCAAGCTTTAGAAAGCAAAGAACCCACCACATCTTCAGTATTCAATATAACAAAAGTACTCCCAATAGTCATAACAAGATAATCCCATGAATTAGGAAAAGAATAAAGAAATATCTAACATTTCCCCTCCTCGTCCATTTTGATGCCAATTAATGCCAATTAAGACACCAACATATTGAATTCTTCTAGGAAATTTTTAATTCGTCCACCCTCTTCCATTCTCAAGGAATATAATTTCTTCCTCAAGAAAATCTTGTTTATTAAAGATTTTTCTTGATATATCTCAACAAGTTTCATTCATATTTTCTATGCAAAGGTCTCTTCATAGAAATTGATTAAGAAAAAGTTTACCAAGAACAATTTAATTAGAACCTTAGCTTTACGATCTATAACATCATATTGAGCAACCAAAGTAGCATATGTGAGCCTTGAAACATTCTCATCAACAACATCCCATAGATCTTGATCTATCAACAAATCCTCCATCTTCAGCTTCCACATTTCAAAAATATTTCCAAAAAATTTATCCACCTCTATTCTCCCTGATGAACTTGCCATCTAAAAATTCCTACAACAAGTTCATAAAGTTTCTTTGCACAAGCTCCCACTTCAATCTGGATTAGTTCAAGAAAACCAAACAATCCACAATTGAAACCAAATCTGATCATTATTTGATACCAATTGTAAGGAAGCTAAGGTAGCATAACATGTTCCTATACTAATCTTTATAGGAGGATAATGCAAAAAATTTCAAATATTTAATAGTTACATATAAAATTAAACACAAATATAAACATACATATCATGCATACCACAACACAAGGATTTATGTGGGGAAAACCCTCTTGAGAGAAAAACCCCACACTCTAAAAGTCACTCAATATATATTAAAAGAAATAAAAAATATTACAATATACTTGCAAGGAAAGCTTCTCATAGGAGTATCACCAACTAAAGATCTAGAGGCAACACAAATACTATCAAACTCTCAGAATACATCACAATACACAACTATAATATAGCACCCTCATAAAATAGGGTTTCCTTCTAGGGAAAGTCAAGCTAATAAAATAGCACCCTCCCGCCACTGATGTATCAATAGTACCTTATGTAATTGCAAGGTTGAGACACATTTTCCCAACATAGTTGTCATGGGGATGTTCGTATCTACTATATAATATAGGATACATAAGACTTATATCCCTTAAGAATCGTTGATGAGCTTCCTAAGGTTATCCACTACATTTGACATTGTCTCTCTAGTTAAAGATTTGATAATTCAATATTGTTGATGGCCTTCAAGGTATTTATACAATTTGTTAAGCTTATCTTTAAGGACATTGGTAACAACAGTCTCCAAGTCAGCATAAATGTTAGGAGATGAAGAAAACATAGGCAATGTAGGAGTAGGAAGAGAACCAAAAATGGATTATGTATATGTAACACCTTGATTGAAAGTGTTATAAGACTTAGGCTTGACACTAAATGTGATTGTAGCATGATAAGCCATAAGTCTTTAACTACATCTCATAGGGGTATTAGATATAGGAAACTAGGTTATGAATCTTATAAACTAATTTTTATGACACTTGAGTGCTCATATATTGAGGAGAAAAATAAATAATTTAGCGACATGAACTAAAACATTTTTCAAAAAAAAAAAACAAAAATATGAGAAAAGATCACAAAGTTAGAACTATGGCTAAATTTTGGGGAAAAAAACTAATTAAATAAGGGCGTGGATTCCCTAGAACAAACATGATTTTTTTAATAATTTTCCTAAAAATTAAGTACACTGTATGAGGATCTGAAGTTGCATAGGTTTAGGTCTAAGAAAAAATTGAGTTCTAGAAATGCATGAAAACCTAATTTATTTATGTGAAAAACACACATGCATGAAATTTTATGTTTTTATTTAGCAATACAATATGTTCAAATGATAATCTCTAGAATTTATGATACTACAACTAACTGAATTTATATTAAAAATATAGAAAATCAACACCTTTTTGTCTTTTCAAATGATAAATAATATGTAATTTTTCACTTTTTCAATATTTTTCCATAAAATATGTATACAAATTGACTAATAACAACAACCTAAGATTTCCCTCAAATTTCAAAAATGAAAGCTATATATATATATTTAAAATGTAAATGCAAAAAGTGTCAAGACCAAAATTTGATGGGGGAAAAAGGGATCTAGGGTTTAAATCAAACCTTAGACCATCAATCATTTAGGGGCCCAAAAATGATAATAAAATACCACTTGGATACTATCCTCAATGGAAGAGTCAGAATGGTAGATTAGGGTTTTGGTCTCTTTTTTTGTGATTGTAGGGTTGGAACTAATTTAGAAGTGATGTGTATGATGCAATAGTGAACTAGAATAATGATGCACCTACAAAAAGTTAATGAATTTACAGAGAATTGTAGAATTGAGACACAAAACAACTTATAGAGAAGTAGAATGCAAAGAAAAAAGAACCTAGTATTCAAATATGAGTTAAATCTGGCTATTCAAGGGCATGGGTGCCTTAGACTAGAAATGCTATTTTTTAGGAACTTTGAAAAGATTTCAATATGTTACATTCTATAGGATTTTCCTCCTGTAATCATCTTTAAAACTTTGTTTGTTAATAAATAGTTCACTTTTCCCTAATTTGTTGAAGTAGGAGGTTAGAATGCTTGATCTTCCAATTAGGTATCAAGAATCTCCTTCCAAATTCACTTTAGATCTATCACTTACACATAAGAAAGGAGGGAAAGGGTAGTGTCGTATAGGGTCTTACCTAAGTCAAACCCTAATTTTAAGTTCCCACCTCCACAACACTATAACTATGTAAAGAGTGCTTACCCTAGTTTGAGTAGAGGAAAAATAGATAAAAGAAGTGATAAATTGATAAGTGCTACAACTTACCACTTCATTTATAAGTTCCTTGATGGATTGAAGTCATGGGACAACTCATACAAGGAAAATTAAATTCTTGATTGAAGTTCTTGCAAGTGTTAGTACTCACATATAAACTTGATGCAGTGCTAACATGATGCTTGACTGAAATAGTTTTCTTATTCTTCTCTTGACTACTTTTAGGATGCTCTATTTTTTCAATTCCAATTGTTAGCATTCCTTCTATGGGTATGTGCAGGATCATCATGGGCCAAAAAGTGGCGATATGATGGTATGTGTAGGGTATGTGGATGACGACTTTTTTTTAACCCAAAATTGATGAAATGAAAAGGGTTTTTTAAAAGGAGATTCTCATATTTCCACCAATATAAATTATTCTTTACATTGAATTTAATAAATAATTATTATTCATTTTCTATTTAATTATGACTAAATTTATGATTGATAGGCTGATTGAAAAACATCTATAGCTTTCAAACAATATATCACATTTTTTGAATCTCAAACATGTGTCAAATTCTATGCTTCACATACTATAGGATTAAAAATGAATTTCATGAGTTTGACCAAATGTGAGTGGACATATGAGTTTTTATATTTTTAAAATTTGTAATAAAAAAAATCATAATTAATTATTTACTTGGAAAAGAATTACAAAATGTGCATCACATTGGGACATGAGTCCTCTACTTATATCTAAAATATTATTAAAATATATTATCATTTTATTGTGGTTAGGTGAATTGAGACACACACCTACTTCTTATTTTTCCTTGAAATTTAAGTACTACTACATTGAAATTTCAAATTTTTCACCAAATAGATTTTTTTTTAAAATAAACTTAGGTTTAAAACTACATTCAATTTGCTACAAATTCTATTCTTATATATTTTTGAAATAATATAGATAATTTATTCAATTTTTACATCAAGTTTCCTAACTCTGAATTTTCTGAATTTTCATCACAACTTAAGGGCCTATTTTTCCATGATGATCCTACACATACCCCTATATTGCTTAGATTTTCAAATGGTGAAAAAATATATAAATATATGCATTTTTCTTTTCTTTAAAATTAATTATAAAGAGCCAACAAATAAATGTAAATTTATAAATATAACACATTGATAATAAAATATTTAAATTTGGGGCTAAATTGGGTTGGTCAAGAGCATGGGTGCCCTAGAAAAAACCTATTTTTGGGCTTGTTATGTCATTAAATCAAGATTTAATAAATTAATTTTTAATTATATGTTGATTTTCAAAAAATGACATTAAAATGGGAAAAATATGAGCACAATTAGGTCCAAGAACATAAGGGGGAGCTATAAACTAGTGTAAAATTATCAAGGGTAGAAAATGTATGATGCTACAAAATTACCTAATTGGCAGTATTAATCTCATCATCAAATTCAATCATTTCAACAAATAATGTTCCCAAAAGAGGACCAAAACCCTAACTAGTTTTTTTGGCTCTTCCTTGAGGATAGTAGCCAAATAGTTTCTTTTGGTCATTTTTATGTCCAATTTCAATGGTGGAATGTGTGATTTGGATTATCCATTAGCCTTAGATCCTATATCACTACATCATAATTTGGGGAACTTGGTGTTTCATATATTTGCAAATTTTCTTATTCGAGCATCCTTCATTTTCTAATCTAATTGAACATTAGGTTATTTGAAAAGGTTGTTATTAATATGTATGCATATCATGTATAAATTGTGAAAATAAAAGTATTTTATTTCATTGTTATTTTCACACAAGATAGAAGTATACAAGATTTTCTCTTAGTATTTCAACAATAAATCCATTTTTTATCATATTTTACATTTGAAAATGTTCATTTGTTTAGTAAATTAAAATTATTTGATCATTTGAATGCCTTTAAAACCATAAATACATGAATTTGTGTACCTATCATTAAAAATATAGGGATTTTTAAATTTAGGGCTACATAAAAATATAGGTTTTATGTCAGGTTGCAGATGTGGGTTTGCATAGTTTGGGATCCACAAATACTTCCTCATTTGTGTAGGATTTAAAATCGTAAAATCTATCAATCCTAGACTAGGGTACCCAACACCCCTATCCTACTAGTTTTCCACTAGATTTCAATGATAGTTCCATCTTTGTAGCTTCTATCTAGATCTATTCTCTTTTTTTGTTAATCTGATTTTAACAACATAATTTGTCTTACTTGGAATTGGAAACCATTGTGGTGCATGTTCCTCATAATAAACTCAAAAATTTAGAAAAAGACTTGGAAAGTCTTCTATTATACTTGAGTACTAAATCTTTGGATAAAGAAACTATCCCTCTTGTGGATAATCTTATAAATTGATCAATGATTCACAAAGAAAAGAAGTATTATGTAGCCTAGCTTATGTAGTGTATTCCAATATTCCAACTATAGCTAGTTCTCAAATCCCCAATAATTATTAAAATAAAATTGGACCACAAGTATCCCCTCCCACGATCACATCCTCTATTCCAACTTTCACTCCTCTAATCATAACATATGCTACACAATATAGTAAGGGTCTTAACAGTAGTTTGGGGTTTTCATGTGGAAATCCTTAAAAGTTTTTTCCAGCATCTAATACACTCACATTCACTTCTCCAAGTGTCAATCCACTCTTCAATTTTAAAAATAATACTCCATCCATCATTAGCAATAGTCCTACACATTCTACAAATACTCAAAAAATGTCACCAATGCAGATCCCATCATAAACCAACTCTTACAAAACATGTCCTCATTATAACAAAAAAATTCTAGCATGAATCAAATTTAATCCCATTTTATTCCTCCAACATACCTTATTTGTAGCACATTATCATTTTTCATCTTAAAATCACCAATCCTACAAAACATTAAAATACCATGTTTTGAGAAATATAGTGGGAAGGGTGATCCTAATAATCATATATCTACATTTATTGCTTTATGTATTGATTTCCTTTTCGAGGATGCTATCTTATATCAAATATTCCCTCAATGATTGAAAGACGTGACCTTGGATTGGTTTTTCTCTTTACCCAATAATTCAATCACCTCTTTTTCACAACTTGTGAATGAGTTCTTTCAGCTCACTTTCAAGAAAATATTGGACCTCAAATCAAGTTAACTAACTTGGTTCATTGTAAAAAATGAGCTTAAGAAAAAGTGATTGATTTTATAGGCCGATACTATATCCTCTACTCTCAAGTTTCATATTCCCTCCTGAAAGTTAATGTGAAAAGGCTATTTATTGGAAATTTACAACCAAACATTTGAGATAGGATTTTACTAATGAGATATCCTTCATTCGCACATCTATGCATGGCTCTTCATGATTTTAAATTATTGGCTAGTCAATAGGAGGATTCATCCTCATCAACTTCTAATGATCAATCTATAGTCACTCCTTCTAATTATCAATAATTTAAAAATTAAAATAAAAATTTCATCAAAATGAATTCCTCTCCTAAAAATATCCAAACACAAGTTGTTGTGGCATCCTCACATGAAACCACCTATCAATTCAAACCAAGAGATCAATTTTTTTCATAATTACCTGAATCTCTTCATTATATTTAATGATGTAACTACTTAATAAAATTTAATCCAACTTCCCCCTATTTATCCTATAGACACCAGGAAACCTTTACCTCCTCATTATAAAGCAAAATCATTTTGTCAATATCACCGTATACATGGATATGATACTGGGAAGTGTGTGTGTCTTTAGAACAAAGTGCTAGACTTGATTGAATCTAATGCCAACTAACTATTTGGGTGTGAAGGATAAAGGAAACAAAATAGTTACACCTCCCAACCAAAAATTGTAACTTTTACCAAACCATTACCTAGCTATGCTACTAACCTTGTATAACAATCTGATGTTGTGTCTAATCATGAGAATATATTACAACCTAATATATTCACCATGATATATTTTCATCCTCTCCAAGACCAACTTATACCACCTACCCAATATCACCTCCACCCATATTGATGATTCCATACAAGCACTTGATAGTCCTCTCTACATTACTAGTAGAATTAATGATAAAACCACATGGAGAATACTCATTTATCCCATATTTTTATTGAATGTGATCACAAAATAATTTCTTTGTGTGAATAAATTATACCAGGACAAATATGAACACTTGAAAGTCTCGGTGAGAGCACACGATGGTTTTACTTGTCCTATCATTGGTTCATTAACCCCCATTTAAGTTGTACCTAAGAAATTGGATGTTATTTTTACCATAATTCCTACCTTGGATCATTTTTTATGAAGTTAGGTCATCCATGTCTTGCTTCCATGAGTGCAATTCCTTTCATTATCCATAAATGTCTCTGTGTCATAAAAAAAAGGACCCTTTACTTAACATAGGATTAATTCATAATAAAATGGAATTAATGAGGTCTTAATATAGTGTTGTGAGGCATTTTATGCATCCACACTAGGTCTTGGACCCTTGCAAATCAAATAACATGTTTTTAATGACATCTTGTAAAGGTGTTATAGAGTCTTCTAAAGGACTTTCACACTTTTCTAGACCTAATGAACATATTTCCCCTTAATTCAACATTATAAAACATGTTTAATTATATCATCACATTAATTTATAAGGCTTGTAAAGTAAATTTAACTTTAACCAAGTCTTGTAATGTGTTTTACACGTTCACATTGGTTCTTGTGCCTTCCTAGGCTATGTGGACCTCATTTTAGTGTTGAAAAGTGTATTTAATCACACTTTCACATTGATTTATGTGTCCCAAGCCCTATTTAACATTTACATCATAACTAATAGGTCTCAATTAACCCATATTGTGCATCCAGAGGCTTTAATTGATCAAACACCCGACAAGATGGCATTTTAGACCTTATTTCCTAATTCCTTGGCTTCTTAGGTGTCAAAATGGCCCCTATGAGACTCATTCACCATGCATGGAGAATCATTCCTATCCAGGTGGGACCCATTCACCATGTGTGGTGAATAAGTCCTATCTAGCCCCATTTTGACCTTTGAGCTAGAAAAAGTGAAATTGAAAGTTTATTTTCACTACATGTCGGCCTAAGATGAGGTATTATTGGGTACTAAGGCACAATTGTCTATAAATAACTATTTTTATTCTCATTTTAGATCCAACAACTCATTCTTACATCTCTCATCATTAATCCATCTTCTATCTTCTCATCCAAGCCAAGCAAGCTAGGTTTTCTTCATTAGAAGTCATCAAGTTAGCTTCCTAAGGAATTCAAGTGTTGAATCTTCATGTTATGTTGAAGACTTTCAAGATCAAGTAATCATGAAAAGGTAATCATCTCCATTGTTTCATGTTTCATTACATCTTTTAATCATTTTAGTTTAATTACCTAAACAGGGTTTGACCAAGGCAAACCCCCATGCCTTAACATTCAACATATCTCTTCCTTGTCTTGTTTGTTTATAGATTTAGAACTCTTGGAGGCTTAGGAAACATTGAATATTACATTTAAAAGTCATTCAAGTCATCTCTTCATCATTCATGTCAAAACAACAACAAAAAGTCACTTTTAGACCTGACTTTGGTAGTTTTAGAAGCAAACACCTGTAGAGAAAAGTACAAATCTAGCTCCACAAAATGAACTCCTGATTTTGTAGATTCTTGTATGTGGTCTAATTCACCACCCATGGCGAATGAGTCTCATTTGTAGGCTTGAAGAGTGGTTTTCTTATAATTCAACTCCTGGTAGTCAGAAACAAGTCTCGAGAACTTTTCATCAGAAGCAGGACTAATTCACCATGCATGGTGAATCAATCCTAGTGGCCATTAATAGAGGTTTTTGAGACATTCAAGAATCTTCCATTTACATCAATCTACCTCTAGGTGCACTCTATTCAGTTTCATTCATTTATGTTTTCATTTGCTTAAGTTTCTAGTTCATACTTGCAATCAACATTGTGTTTTCCAACATCTTACATTAGATTAGTTTGCATTCATTCATTTGCATTTCTAAGAATTCATACACATCCTCACACACATTCCACACTCCTTTTTCTATTTCTTCTAGTGTTAACAAAGTCATTTTGTCCCATTGTCCTCTCCTTCTAGGTGAAAAACCCTAGGAAGGAGCTATAGATTTTGGGAGCCAAAATTTTTGCTACATTTTGGTGAACCTGTTGTTAGAATCCCTTCTTTTCTAATTTTGGAGTCCACTGATCAGATCCTAGATTATATTATCTTGCATTTTGCAGTAGTTAACTTGCATTCTAGGGTTTCATTTTTGCATGTGTGAAAGTGAATCATAGGTTGCATTTTTGCATCTTTAATCCTTAAAAAGTTCTAAAATTCTGCATTTTTAATTTAGACCTCATCATAGCATTTTGAAAACATAAAAATCAGTCACAAATTTCTAAATTTTTGAAAAAAGTTCATACTGGGACTCATTCGCCACCCTAGGCCAATCAGTCCCTTTTGACCCCTGAAACAACATTTTATAGAATTTAGAACATTGTTTTTCGGCTTTTGTTTAGTGCCATTTCATACCTATATCAGTTAGCTGCATTTCTATAGCATGCATTTCATAAAATTTAGCCTTAATTAGTTCATTTCATGCATGGTTTCATTTTCAAGTTTGCATTCTCATAGCATAATCTATCAATTATTATCTAAAAATTGCATTTCATTTCAGACTTTTACATTGCACTTTGAGTTAGCATAGATTGTTATTTCAAAATGTTGGTTTCAATATTCTCTAAATTTTCAAAGAAAAAGTTAGTTCATAGGAATGTTAATCATTCATTCAAATTATTCCCTAGTTATGATAGTCTCATAGCACAAGAGAATGAAACTGGCAATGTTTGTCTTAAACTAACACCCCCCCTATCTCTCCTATTTGTGAGGATGATGTGTTAGAAGGGAATACAAACATAGATAAAAATGATGATCATAATTGTCCTTCCCTTGATATCACTCCTTTTCATGATGAAGGTATCTTGACAAAATAAGGTACACTTGTTGAGCATCATGATGGTCTTGTTTTTCTTTCTCCTCATTCCCCTTGGGAAGATATAATAGCAACACCAGATGAATGCATTCTCACCACTTTACCTAGTCTCCATTCATCTCCCAACACCTCCTTATTTGTGAGACTATTTTTGTGAGCAATCATACTAGTTGTGAGGAGCATATGTTGACATTAAATGATCAAATATTTAAGACCTATGACAACCCTCTTTATGATCCTTCCCCTACCTCTCCTATTGTGGAAGATATTAGGGAACAAATCAATGAAGTCATAAATGATCATGATAATCACATCTGTTATTCTCCTAGTATCTCTCCTAGTTGTGATGAAGATACTTTGTTAGAAAACATAACCAATGAGAGTCATGCGAATCTTAGTTATCTCCTTTCACTTACAAAAAACTTTATCGAGCAAATCAATTCAATCCTTGATCCTCCTCATACTTGTGATAAAGCTACTACAAGCTCTCCTAGTATGGTAGACAATATGGAATGAGAGAATGTGACCTTAGAAACAACCAACAATCAAATACAATCTTCCTCTAATCTCCCTATTATCAATAATTAAACAAATTCACCCATTGATACCTCCCTTAGTGGCAATGCAGTTATTTTGGATGAACCAAACCTTAATTGTCATGAAAATGTGGTTTGTTTTTCTCCTAGGAACTCTCCTTCTAGGGAGATATTATGATCCAAGAAAGAGATAATATCCCCTTCAAAGACAATGAAGAATCTCAGTTGTTAAGGGATGTTAACAATATTCAACCTCACCATACCCTTTACCCACCTTCACATCTGCTTCACCCTTCTAATAAACCTCACCATACCCTTTACCCACCTTCACATAAACAACAACCTCCAAATAAGCCTCAACTTATTCTTTACCCACCCTCACATCCCCTTCATCCATCTAATCGACCCAACACACCCTCTATCCCCCTAATACCAACGTATCATAACAATCTAGTAATGATATTGTTGCTCATACAGATAACACTCGCAATAATCCGCACCCACCACAACCAATCCCACCCCCTTTTCCTTTACCCAATCCGCCTAGTGCTCCACATTACATCCCACAAACAAAGCCTGAGTATGATATTATTGAATGATTAAAGAATAATCCTACAAAAATTTTCCTTTGGGTTTTACTTCAGACCTCACCAAATTACAACAATATTCTTCAAACAACCTTAAAACAAATTGCACCTTCTCATGGTACAACTGTAAATGATGTGATAGCTCTCATCCAAAAAAATAATCTTGATATTACTTTTCATCAACATGAGCTCCCTCCTTTGAGTTGCGAAAACAACATGATGCCTTTATGATAATTGTTGAATTCAATTGCATAGGTATCAAACGCACTCTCATCGATAATGGTTCTACCCTTAATGTGTTTGGTGTGAGTCTCCTAGATTGATTACATGTTGATAGATCGCAAATAATCCCTAATTTTGTCTCTATTTGAGGATTTGATAATACAACAGAGCAACCGCTCAGTGTAATCACTTTTCCTATTATGGTTGGGGTGGTTACTTTGTAAATTTCTATTCATGTCATGCCTTATGATCTTTCATACAATATTCTTCTAGGAAAACCATGGATTCATGATATGAATGCAGTGCCTTCAACCCTTCACTATATCATGAAACATGTCTATAACAATAGCATTTATCAAATTGAAGCAAATCTCAAGCCTGAAAGTTGCTTGCAGCTTGAAAAAGGAGCTACAAGTCCTCTCAAAACATTGATTCCAATATCCAACATAGATCCTCTTGAATTTGAACACAATGATGAGGAATTTCCATCTACATTATTTGGTGACAACCAGGGATCCGTAGAATTCATACCCTTAGTTATGGGTGAATATATATTCACACAAAAGAAAGATGAGAAAAAAGAACAACCAACCATCCTATCAATGCAAAACTTGAACACCTTTTCAAAAGCATCCACCTCAACTACTTTAGATAATGCCACAAACTCTACAATCACCCCTGATGAACATAACAATGAACAACCACCAGATTCCAAAGCACTGAAACAACTTTATGGAAAAGGATATCACTTCATGAAACAATTTGGGTATAATGGAAAAGGTTGTGGTGGACAAGAAAAAGGTATCCACAACCCTATAGATCTTAACACACAACAAACAACTCATGGTATTGGTTATTCTCCTTTAAATACACTCAACATCAATACTATCACACAAGTCTCTTCTAAAACTCTTTCTTATTCACATCAATAACCTTAGTTGCTACTCCTTGCCATGTAATAGTTGTAGGATACTCATATTATCACTATTGCATGCCTTGCATCCATTGCAAGGGGAAGCATGCTGTCATCCACTTGAGGCTCACCTTTTTCCTACACTAAGTGGGGGGCAAAGTGTTAGACAACCTTCTCCCTTGTATTTCACTTGTGGTTGTCTCTTTTGGCTACTCGTTAACCTTTCATGAACATATAAGAACAAGCTTGAGATTTGAACGACATGTCTTAAGATTGGCTCGCATGTGACATCCAACCTTTCTTTTATTTTCATTTTCCTTGACACGATGTAGCCTAACTTCAAAACATATGACTTGGAATAGGGCTTTCCAAGTTGGATCTCATGTCTTGTTTTCTTTTTGCTTTTTCTTTCCTTCTCTACTTTAAAGTAATTGATCACAAAACAATGTGTAGCAATTCCTTTAAAGTGAGGGGAATATATTACCAGAATTCATTTGCATTATTGGTTCCTAGTGTATCCTTGTCACTTATATGATGCATTTGTCACTTTGTGGATGACATTGGGTGTGATGTCCTTCATAATTGTGATCTTTCTTAGCATATTACATTCCTCTTGGTGGCTTGATGCGACACATTACATCCCATAAGTTGTGAATAGACTATTCTTTGATTGGTCCTCTCTTAGAGACATTACACACAATGTTCCTTAAGTGACCGACCTTGCATGAACTGAACAAGACTCATTTGACATATTTTCACATGTTTTACATTTTACATTTTACATTTTGCATTTCCTTTTTTCCACCTTGCATAACACAACTTGCATGACTATGTTACCTTTGTGTTTTTTTTCATGAAAATTCCTTTTGCTTTGTGGCATCTTGTTAAAGTTATCAAGAGGTATAACTTTGGCATGGTTGAGCGGGAAGCCCACCTAGTGGCATGACTTTTCCCCATAGCCACTTTTGTGTTTGTGAGTGCATACCAACTAGTATGTATCTTACCTTTTGGACTTTCACCCCATAGACAACCCTAAGAGTTCTGTGGCTAGTCAGAGTATACCTTTGGCCTTTCTCACTCGGTGGACAACCAAGAAGTTCTGTCGGCCCAAAGTGAGTACATCTTTTTCACCCCATCTTTCATTCTTGTCATTGCATGATTTTTAATCTTGATGACTTGACTTAAGATCTTCAATCCTGGGGGCTTGTGCAACCTCCTTAATCTTTGCCATTGTTTTCCATCTGCATCTATACATGAAGACTTCTCTTGAATGTCTACTTTAGTGTGAGTTTGAAGTAGGTTTATCCTCTCACTAAAGTGGAGGCTAAATGTGTCATTAAAAAAAAGGACCCTTTGCTTGACATAGGATTAATTCATGATAAAATGGACCTAATGAGGTTTTAATCTAGTGTTGTGAGACATTTTATAAGTCCACACTAGGTCTTGGACCATACCAAAATCAAATAGTATGCTTTTAATGACATCTTGTAAAAGGTGTTGTAGGAGTCTTATAAAGGACTTTCACGCTTTTCTAGACCTAATGAACCTATTTCCCCTTAATTCAACATTATAAAAAATGTTTAATTATATCATCACATTAATTTAGAAGGCTTGTAAAGTAAATTTAACTTTAACCAACTGTTGTAATATGTTTTACACGTTCACATTGGTTCTTGTGCCTTCCTAGGCTATGTGGACCTCATTTTAAGGTTGAAAAGTGTATTTTAATCACACTTTCACATTGATTTATGTGTCCAAGCCCTATTTGCTTATTCACATCATCACTAATACACCCCTATTAAGCCATATTGTGCATCCTAAGGCTTAAATTGATCAAATACCCAACAAGGTTGCATTTTAGACCTTATTTACTTATCTCTTTGCATCTGAGCTATCAAATTGTCCCTTGTGGGACCCACTCGCCATGCATGGTGAATCAGTCTCATCTAGGTGGGACCCATTTTTCCGTATTATTGGCCAAATGGGTCTCATCATTTATTTTGACCTTTGAGTGAGAAGAAGTGAAATTTAAAGTTTATTTTCACTATATGTCAACCTATGATGAGGTATTATGGGGTACTAAGGCACAATTGTCTATAAATAAGTCTTTTTATCCTCATTTTACATCTTACAACTCATTCTTACATCTCTCATCATTAATCCTTCTTCTATCTTCTCTCATCAGTCAAGCAAGTTAGGGTTTCTTCATTAGAAGTCATCAAGTTAGCTTCCTAAAGCATTTGAGGGCTGAATCTTCATGTTATGTTGAAGAATTTCAAGATAAAATAATCATGACAAGGTAATCATCTCCATTGTTGCATGTTTCATTACTTTATTTCATCACTTTGGTTTAATTACCTAAACGAGATTTGACCAAGGCAAACCCCCATGCCCTAACCTTCGACATATCTCTCTCTTGTCTTGTTTCTTTGCAAATTTAGGACTCTTGGAGGCTTAGGAAACATTGGATATTACATTTCAAGGTAATTCAATTCATATCTTCATCATTCAAGTCGAAACATCAACAAAAAGTCACTTTCAGACCTAAATCCGGCAGTTTTAGAGGCAGACACTTATAGAGAGTAGAAGTGTAGATCTAGCTCCACATAACCAACTCCTAATTTTGTAGATTCCTGTAGGTGGACTAATTCACCTCCCATGGTGAATGAGTCTCATTTGTAGGCCTGAAAAGTGGTTTTCTCATAATTCAACTCCTGACAGTCAAAAATAAGTCTCTAAAACTTTTCATCAGAAGCAGGAATAATTTTCCATGCATGGAAAATCAGTCCTAGTGACCATTAATAGAGGTTTATGAGACATTCCAAAATCTTCTAGTAACATCAATCTACCTCTAGGTGCACTCTGTTTAGTTTCATTAATTTTTGTTTTCATTTGCCTAAGTGTCTAGTTCATACTTGCAATCAACACTGTGTTTCCCACCATCTTACATTAGAGTAGTTTGCATTCATTCATTTGAATTTATAAGAATTTATACACATCCTTACACACATTCCACACTCCTCTTTCTATATCTTCTAGTGTTAACAAAGTCATTTGGGTCCATTGCCATCTCCTTCTAGGTGAAAAACCTTAGGAAGGAGCTAGAGATTTTGGGATCCAAAATCTTTGTTATAGTCTCAAATTCCCACTTGATTGAAAAATACATACCATTTATCATAGTGGATTTAAACCTTTAAATATTTATGGAAATTTTTCCATTGATTAATTTTTGGCCACAAGTAGGTCAACCACTCAACCTCATGAAGGTTTTCTCTTTATGTCATATTAAAATTCAAATCCAATCATATTGCTCAACCATTCATTAGCAATATCTCATCTTCTAATCCAACCACTACCTTTGAGTCTCATTGGTCTTCTATGGCCATGATGGTTGTTCCTCCTACTCTATGGATAGTGAATGAGCCTCTTCCCAAATTGGGCATCCTTCCTCGACCCTGACCATTTGGAATCTATGTCACAGTTATGAGGAAGCACTAATAGCATGTTTAATGTTGGTGTGTGTGATATTTTCCTTTGATATTAGCCCTTGTCACCAAATATGAAAATAATGGCACAAAAAAGGATCATAAGTTTGAATAGTTTCAAGAACCTTGTTGGGTTCCAAAATAGGTTTTAAAACCTAATAGATTTCCCAAATGGCTATACCTTCTTCTATGAAACCCCCACTTCCATTCAGTTTGTTGATATTTAAACATTTCTTCTTTTTATTCTAGTTTGTTCTATGATTATGAATCCTTGCTGGCCTACAATAATATTTTTGAAATCTCTTCTTAAAGTCAAAGATCAATCCTTTCAAATGTTCCAAATATTCTTTATTTTGTTGATGAGGTTCTATTAAGTGAACTATTTCTTGCATGTTGACAGTTATGAGTTTCTTGTTGGTTCTCAAAAAGGTTATGAAAAACCTATCTAATCCCAATGGGTTTTGAAAACCTGTTTAGAGACTGGTACAAATTTTCAAAGAAGGTTAAGCAAGAAATAAAGGATTATGACTTCAAACTTCAAGACTAAAAGGAAAATTAAAGCTTAAGTGGGATTACGAATTTTTTTTTCGAAAGCCAATTTAAGAGTTGTGGAAACCTCTTCAAACTCCAATGAAAATTCTTAAACCACATTTTTTTGCCACTAGAATAATTTTTAAAAACACAGGAGATATTAGTAGCCAACTCAAAACATAGGGTTGAAAAAAACAAAGGAAAAAACTAAAGATTAGGTTTGTTGAGTATGGAAAGAAAAATAATTTCATTAACCCAATTTAGAACTATGATAGATCATATGACAAAAAAATAGAAAATTGGTAACTAAGATAAGCAAAAGAATTGAATTAATTTTAGTAGTCGATAGATATTTGTCTATTCTTTTGATCATAACTTTTGAATATAACTCAAAATATATAATTCTCTGATCCATTGGAAGCTTAATGAAAAAAATATAATTTGGGTCACTCTTATAACTTGGCTAGGATTAGATCCACAAATTTGTAAGTGTATATTTTCCATTAGATCTAAACTTCCATGAAAATGACTTAATATTTGCAAATTAAAAGTTTCACCTAGATGTCTAGACCTAGAATAGATAAATGGGTGGTGTAAATAGGCACTGTGTAGGACATTGTTAAACAAGGAAAAAATTTCTTTGGTCAAACTTTATTATCAAGTCAATGGTATGGAACAATGATTATAGACAAGAGGAAATCTTGCAATATTCCTTGACATGTGTAACTATTGGTGTTGTGGTCTTATAATGATATAATATGTAACAAAACTCTAATGAATCCCTAATATGTAATAATGTATTAGAGGTTATCTCTTTACGTACATTCTAGTGTGCAATTTAAAATATCATGTTTTTTAGTTGGTTCATTTTGACTACTAGGAAAACGGGAGCATGACCCAATCTTTAAATTCGAAGCTAATTTTTTAAAGGTCATTTCACAAACATGAATCCGATTTGAATTAATTTTATACATACAAAATTAAATTGACATAAAGAACCCATAAATCAAAAATCAAAACCAATCCTATAATATATATGAAAATAAAATCAAACAAAATTCATATTATATACCAATACTCATCAACAAATACACATATTTTCACACTAATCATTACATTAAGAATAACCTTCCCAAAATAGAAAAAAATAATAAATTTCTTAAAACAATTTTTTTTTTTTCAAATCACCGTCAATAATTTATTTCCTATACTTAGAAAGATGAAACTCTCCGGCCACCGGTTCCCGACCTTCAACAGTTCGACAGCGATCCAGGTGGGCCAAGCCTGGTGGAAGCTTTTGTTTCATATCAACATCCGGCAAACATGCTGGTTAAGATTTCTGACTCTTCTCCTCCTGGTGTCCAAAAACATGTAACTTACTCGCCACCTTATTGTTTGTACGCAACATTAACATTTTCTAATGCTTTATACTGAAATGGGAGGCTATTTATTCTCAATATCACTGAGGATTTCTAACTTTTGTTTCATATATAATCCATCCCATCAAAGAATGTCTCAGCAGTACGGCCGCCCACAAGATGCAGCACAGCAACTACCTGCTAAGGTAAGAAGTCTTATCATCTGTAATGATTTAAAACTTTTTCTATGGTCATAAACAAAGCTTATGAACTTTCCAAATGGGGAAGAAAGCTTATTGTTTATCATAACAATTTGTTGTGTACCAGGGGATGAGGAATAAAGATGAGCAGAAGGCCACCCAAACTGCAAGGGTTGCACAAGAAACTGCTCAGAGCTTCAAGGGCACGGCAGTCAATAAAGCTTTAGGAACCGACCCCTCAGCAATAGAAAAGCTTAGGTCTGCTCAAGAAAAGGCTACTCAGACTGCCATTCATAGAACCCATGAACAAAAGAAGTAATATTGTGAATATGTATAATTATTTTTTTAATTAATAAAAGGTAGTAGTTTATTTTATCAAAAATTGTTTTAATTGTTATTAATATTTTTATGTTTCATATTTTTATAATAAATAGATTACCACTTTGCTAATCAATAGATCTTTATTTATTACAGACAAAATATATTTGGGTGGTCCTCGAGGATTGTCCAAAAGGTTTGATAAAAGTAGCAGAGAGTAGTAATATGCAAGCCCATTTGTATACCATTTCTTGGTATATAAAAAAGGGAGTATAAAATGGTCAGGACATTGAGTACAATTTATCTGTTGATTACTTTCTAAGCCATATGAAAGTTTAACTACGATGACTGTAACCATATTCTTAAAAATCTAAGATCAGCTCATTTTAACCAGCATAACATTTAATTTATTTTTCAATTTAACCATCTATAGTGAGTTTTGACTGTTTGTCTATTAAATTCTTTGAAATAAAAAAATAATTCATCTATCAAATAGCTTCTTTTTTAAAAAAAAGGTAAAGGTAAATTTTTTATCCAAGCTATGAATTGGTGGGATTTTATCCTCAACAGAACAATCAATAATAACACATCAATAGGGTTTGAACCTTAGTAGTAAGAAGAACACCGCCACATTTAAACCATCGCACAATGCCAATAACGGTCAGAATAGTTGATCTAACTAATATTTAGATATAGATTAACTAGATCAATTATTTTTTATTTTTAACATTATTAATTTTTTAAGATAAGTATTGTATACTTTTCATGTGTAATAGTCCGGATGGGATCAATTTTGCAAGTTGATTGGTCTTCCGTCTAAAAAATGGGATAATATTTTTCGAGAAAAATAGGGTATTATTTATAGTATTTTCTATTTTTCTTGTGTTTTAAAGAACTTGTGTTTATCCTTTGCATGTTTTCATACAATGTGTAAAATTATTTTTGGTCTACCTATTTACATCCACACATCTTTAAGGGTGAAGAAAGAGGTTTATTCTTGTATTGGAGAATGATTAGTTTTGTGCAATAGTGGAATATTTTACTATGTTGGGTTTCTTACCTAAAAGAGTTTTCTATGTGAAAATACTACACATTATCTCTACTTTTCATTATTTTGTTTTGTTTTGTTTCAAATTATATGTACACTATTTCTAATTATTTTCTCTATAATTTTAAAGTTCTAGTACCCATTCATAGTACATCATATAAGTTATTTCACTCATTAGATTTATGTTCTTATTTTGGCTAAATAAATATTAAGATTGGACAAGTGGCTCAAGATAAAATTCAATACACCTTAGAGCATATTAAGAAGCTGTGTGAACCCCAACCTTGGTACTTGCAAAACAAAGAGAATAAACACCTCAAGTTAGATATTGCAAGCCAAAACAAGGATTCCCCATGAAATCCATTTACAACCTCAAACTAGGAAAGAAAATAGTGAAGAACACAATGAAAATGACAAAACAAAGATTAAATCCTAATTAGATGTCTTGACTCATGATCCCATGGGGGAATTGGTGCCAATTTGATGTGAAATTGGCCCTTTCCCAATTCCTAGGATGCAAGATTGATATGTTGATGAAGATTGATTGACTTTGTTGATGAGGGATGAGAGCTCCAAGCCAAAAATTTGAAAAA
>VDFB02153822.1:0-23320 GCA_007258455.2 Sequoia sempervirens
TAGGTTTGAGGTCAAAGTGAGATGTGCTCTCTACTTTGAGTATCTTCCTTCTGCATAAAATAACAGTACTCAGGCAGCCAGGCTAATAGTCGGATATGCTTAGAAGTTGAGGAGAATAGGTTTAATCTTTTGATTCACTCTCCCCTGTCTGAGAGGGTGGCCTCTTTTAGTTTTCAGGTTTAGCATCAGAATTAGAGCTGAAGGATTTCTAGGTGTTTTAACTGATATCCAAGAATGAAGTTAATTGAGGCATGCTTGCAGAGTATTTGTTTCAACATATTTCTATTATGAGTACTAAGGGGGATAAATGTAATGGACAGCGAAGACAAATGTCAGACTGATAGTACATATCCAATCTCCTTGACAAGGGTTGGAGCATATGGCTATTACGATGTTTTCTGTTTGCATCTTCTAGAGGCTCTCAGCCATTCTTATGATTTTTTTGTAATATAAGTTAGCTGCTTTTGTATACGATCTTTCTATCAATATATTATCTTTTGTGAATGCACTTATCTGTGGTAGGATGCTTATCCTTGCAGCAGGATTTCTGAAGCCTGTTTTACAAAAATATTCATGTGAATGGTAATTTACTATTCTTTGATGCGAAGATATGGGCTTTTCTTTAGTTGGACACTGGTTAAGAATATTCAATCTTAGAAGTTGTGCGGCATAAACAAATTTTCCTGTTAATCTCATCATGTGTAGTTCTCAATTCCATACACTTTAGAATTTGAACATGTTTTCATATAGTGTCAAACTTTTTAGACTTAGGCTTCTTTAAAATATTATATTAAGGGACCCTTCTTCAAGAATCCATTTCAAAGATACATGAAGTAGAATATGAATTATCGATTGAAGTGATTTGCGTATATTCAACAAAGTAATCAATCAGTTTGTACCATGATACAGCTTAACTGAGAGTATCCTTTATTCTATGTTAGCAGGCAGCACGAGAAGATGCATGGGCCAAGGTTTCTACACTGGAGTTGGAAATGGCTGCTGCAATTCGAGACCTGGGACTTGAGAAGCAACGGTTACAAGGTGCCCGCGAACGTATTGTTCTTCGGTCAGTATAACAGCCTCATATTGTCTTTCTGTAGCAGTCCTGAAGACTGCATATATA
Organism: Sequoia sempervirens; assembly: GCA_007258455.2. NCBI lineage: Eukaryota > Viridiplantae > Streptophyta > Pinopsida > Cupressales > Cupressaceae > Sequoia > Sequoia sempervirens. The sequence goes on from VDFB02153822.1 coordinate 1,124, forward strand.
TTTATTCTTAACTCCTCAAGCCTCTGAAAGTCATGTTACCATTTTCTGTATATTCTAGATGAATTCTCCTCATGGGACAAGAAATAGCTTTCAGTCTGCTCCTTTAATGTCTATTGTGCTGTAAATTGCCCTGATAGCTTTTCACTGGCATTTTACAGAGAGACTCAACTACGAGCATTCCATGCAACAGCTGAAGAAATTGCAGCTTTGCAACAAAAGCAGCAAGAACAATTAAATGGAATGTTGAGAACTCTGGAGGATGGTGAAAACTGTGTATTGCCAAGTATAGATGAATTTGAGACGAGAACTGAAAATCTTTGTGGAGCGGTAACTAGAGTAAGAGAAGAAATCAGGGCAGGTAACATTGGAAGTGACAGAATTATAGGAGATGGAGCAGCTTCTGATGAAGCAGAAACACCAAAAAAAGATGGAGAAACAGAATGTGCAAGTGATTCTAGCAGTGTTGAAAAGTGCAATACAAATAAAAAAACAATTGGAAATGCACTAGAGGACTGGGAAAATGGTGACACACAGGAAGACTGTGCAGACACAATTCAGACCACACCAAGGAATTCAAGACATGACACAGAGGTTATGGATACCATGCTATATCAAGATGATGAACAAATTGGCACCGAACAGGTGCTTGCAACTGAAGCAGAGGCAACTCAGTTGCTTGAAAGCTCAGGTCGAGGTAAAAGGCCAGAACATCATATATATGCTACAGGAAGTGAGCCAGCCAGGTCAAGGAAGACTTTAAGAGGGAGGATCCTGGAGGATGATGAGATTCAAGATTGTGAAAGTGATATGGGAGGAGAAAAAATGGAAGTCGAGGATGAAGAGCATGTTCAAATGTGCCGGGACGGAAAAGAAATTGCTGCTGAAAACCAAAGGATAACATTGAATACTAGGATTGTTGCTGAACCAGAAAAGGTGCCTGATATGGCTAAGAGTAGTGAGTGCCCCACCACAGCATGCCATTCTATCAGAAATACGGTGAATCAAGATGGGCAGGCAGCGTGTCCTGGCAATTGCCAGAAGGTGGATGAGATGGCTTCCAAGATAAGGGAAGACAGGAATACCATAACAACAAATGATCTATTAACGTCAGAGGTTCCTGGTAGTTGGGCAGTAAGCACTCCTGGGTCATTTCACTGCGATAATGAGTCCCTTCGGAGTGATGAGAGAAAGCCAGGAGTTGGTAGGGCCAATGATGAAGGTCTTCATCAAGATTTTGATGCTAGCCAAATTGGAGCTTCAGAATATGTCAGGTCAAGGCAGGATATACAATTGAACAGCTTGATGAGGGATCAAGACATGCAGCCTGAGATCACACTAACTGCAGGAAGCCAGAACTATCCAGGTCCCAGCTTAGGCTCTCGACAAAGCCGTGAACATCAAGCCTTGACTGAGATGATCAGTATTGTTGATCCTGATTTCAGGCACCGGCATGGGATAAGAAGCAGCAATGGTAATGCACCTGACACTGAAGAAGATGAAACTGAGGAAGAGGATGATAAGAATGAAGATGATACTCAGGACGATTCAGGAGATAAAGATTCTGAATAAACATCTTTATAGCAACTGTAAAGATGTTCCAAAGGCCCAAGGGCCAAAACGTTAGTATGCTTTTCTTGTTATGGTGCTCTAAGGATCTTCTATCTTCTTTTGTATATTATGAGAGAACTCTGTGCTTGATTGATTTGAAGTTCAACTACTGTAAATTAATTTGAAGTTCAACTGCTGTAAATTAGTTTGAAGTTAGAATGAGACAAAGTTCTGGTACATGGTGCAAATCACAAGGGCTTAAACACAGAATTTGCTCAAAGGCTACATAACCAAAATTTGAGAATTTAAACATGCAATCTTTTCTGTAACATGTATCTGACATCATATTTCTTGGATATTTATATGAATTCTATACAAAAGCAGGCTAAATTTTTGTAGGTTCGTGATTCTCCAGCATCATCACTCTGCCATCTCATACATTTAAGCAGACAAGATGAAAGCAAGAGCTTCACTGAATTATTAGCAAAAGACGAATACATCAGACAATTATTTGTAATTAGCTAAGCTGCCAGTTCGGGTTTGGGGGTTCGGTTTGCTGGTTCGGCAAAATTTTTTTGGGGGGTGGGTTCGGTTCATTTTGGGTTCGTTAGTACAAATTACAAAAACATGTATATATATATATATATATATATGCAGCCTAGAAGCATGAATTAGGATTAGAATATCACATAACATCATGTAAACAACAAAACCACCATAAACTTGAATGTCATTTAAAACATGCATGATAAATATTCATTGTTCAAACTTCAAGTTATATTACAAGATGAACCATATCATCAAATGGATTCTCTAAATCATTTAATCATCCAATGGATTCTCTAAATCATTTAAAGTTTTATTCATTGTATTATTGTTACAACACTTTTAAAGTTTTAATTATCAAATGGATTCTCTAAATCATTTAATCATCCATATCAATATCAACATTGACATTAGATGAAATAGGAAGACTAGATGAACCACAAGTAGTGCCAATGGCACCATCACTTGCACTAGTATTGTGCCCATGCTCTTGTTGGATATCCGACTCTTCATATGCAATATGGTGGGAATTGCAAGCATCCAAGTCAGTATCTTCTAACACTATATCCCACAACTTTGTCTCCCCTTCCTTGTAGTCAGGTTGTTTGTGTGAAAGGAGACACAAGTTGGAGTGCACATATACTAAGTTCTTCGCTTTTTTTTTAGAGCAATTTATTGCATTTTACTGAGTGGATGAAAGAATATGTGCTCCAATTCCTCTCAGATGCGGATGAACTAGCAACCTATGAAGACAAAGTAAACAATTAAAAAATTATAAATGAAATTATGAAATTTTTAAAACTAAAATATGAAAATTTATTAAACTTACTTGTGATAAAATTTTGATTGCAAGGGGCTGAAAATTTTGGAAGTATTGTCCATGGAAGTACCGCCAACTATGAGCATCCTTTAAGAACCTGTCACGGGTGGCATCAACATCTAGATGATTTGAGTGCACAAAATTAGTGAACTCATTCATGACTACACTTTGCAAATCTTGATCAGGGAAGAGTCTCACAAGTGCTGCCTTGTACCCTTTAGCCATTTCTAAATCTCTATATGGAGGAAGCCTTCTTGGCTGTGAAAGAAGCTAATTGTTGTAGTATTTTAGAGTAAATGCAAAGGCAAGAAGGTGTAATGGAGTTGTCATTTTGTTCCATCTTTTTTCAACAATTGTTTGCACTTGTTTGAAGAAAGTCTCTTCAGGGTTTTGCTCTCTTGCATTTATGATGCACTTGATCTTCTCAAGCATTGAGTCTATACTATCATATATCTCTCCAATGCGTGGCTTGTCCATGTCAATATAGCGAATCATACTCAAACGGGCTCGGTGAAGTTAAGGAGATACTCCACATGATCCCACCATGAGTCATCTAATATCATGCTCTTAATTCTTGTTGCTCTTTCAGTGTTGTTTTGTCTCCATGTAGACCAATTGGTGCTAATCACCATGTTAGAAAGTGTTTGCCTAACTTTCACAAGTCGTCTCAAGATGATTGTTTTAGAGGCAAAGCAAGTCTTTGCAACCTATTGCAAATTAAAAAAATAGTAAAAATTTAAAAATAAATTTTAAAGAAGAATTTAAATTAGAATGCACAATCAAATTATGAAAATTAGAAAATGACAAATGTAAATATTACTTCACTTACCTTCAATAGCTCCAATTTTGAAAATGATCTAAAGATCCCTTGAGACAAGTGGTGGTTGGTGACGAACATCTGAATGGCCTCAACCTCAGTATACAATTGTTTGATCCATGCAATTTTATTCCCAATCTTTTGCAGCATAAGATTGAGTGAATGGACCGCACAAGGTGTCCAAAATATATGTGAATATCTTTCCTCAACCAACAACCTTGCAACTCTACAATTCTTCGTGTTGTTCGTTACAACTTGAACAACGTTGCGGGCTCCCACTTGCTCAGTGGCTGCAATGAGAATATTAACAATAAATTGTCCATCTTTTAATTGCCCCTCACAATCCATGGCTTTCAAAAACATTGCCCCTTTAGGGGGACATCGTTATGACATTGATCAAAGGCCGATTTTTTGAGTCCTTCCAACCATCTAAAACAATGGACACACCTGTCTCAACCCATGAATCTCTTATAGGCTTCAATGCATCTTCAACCAACTCAACCTCCTTTTCCAATAAAGTGCTACACACCTTCTCATAACTCGGGCCCTTGTACCCTTTTGGAGCTTCATTAACTGCTCTCAACATCTCTTTCCAATATGGAGAACAAACAACATTAAAAGATAATCCATTGGCATATATGCATTTTGCTACACATTGGTCGGCAAGGGCTCTACTCTCATTTTGAAATGCAACTTCCAAAGGCCCCTTTGCTCTCTTGTTTGCAAAAGGTTGTGCACTTTGAGCTTGAAGATTCACAGTGGCTATAAATGGGTGGTCTTCTACCACAATATTGGGATTGGGATTAGATGGGGGTTGCATTCCCTTTGATTTTTTTTTGACAAAGGGTGATTTCCTTTTTGGGCTTCTCGTTGATCTGCTGCTTCTTGCTCCATAATGTATTTTGCAATTGTCTCAAGTGGAATAGGGGCATCTTCTTTTCCAGGGCAAGGTGAGATGCCTTTTCCACTTATGCCACACAAATGTGCTTTCATCCTATGGTATGAACTAAAATATGTAACTTCACACATTGCATTTCCAAACATAACCACCAACACCTGGTATCTGTCTTATCATTTCAACATACTTCCATAGAGGAGAATTTGCATTTGTTTTGAACTTTGAGTTTGGTTTAGCTACGGAGCCGGAGGTAGAACCCATTGACATTGTGATTCCTATGGCAATTTGTTTTGCAAACAACACATTCAAAATTTGAATAAAAACAAAATATAATAATTTTTTAAAACCTAGCTCTTTTGAATCTTGCACAATGCATACATTCATAGAAGAATAGAAAAAAAGAAAGAAAGAAAAACAACGTTTTTTGGTTTGTAAATTTAAAACAAAAAAATTAAAAAAAGAATGAAAAAACTCAAAAAAATGAGAAAAACTTACCTCTTTGCAAAAATATTCTTCAACAATCTTTGTGGCAGCCAATGAACACTTGCAAATCTATAGGAATGGCAATGCAATCGTTTGTAGAAGCTTCAATGATCAATCTTCAATTCCTTTTGTCAATCCAACAAGCAAAAATAAGAACTCAGCCTCTTGGAATGAAAATGCTTGTTTGCAAAACAAATGAGTACAGATGAGGTAGTTTAGGTGTTGAAAGTGTATTAGAGGTCACTTTTAGGGTTCCCTAGAGCATGGGTCAAAGTCAAACTGGAGAAATTATTAAAATAATGCAAAAAAAAGAAGCTTTTTGGGCGCCCAAACCCGTCAGTTCTCCTTGGTTTCGCCCGGGTTCAACCTAGTTCTTCTTGAGTTCGCCCGGGTTCTTCATCAACGAACCAGGCCTCAAAATCACGAACCTTGGTTGAACCCACAAAGGGATCGGACTAGGACCCGTACCAGACGCGAACCTGGACCAGGACCCAACCTAGAACCTAGTGAATTGGTAACTTAGGTAATTAGTGTACCAAATACAAAAAACAATCATACTGGGCTAGATTTTGACAGCTAATCCTTGTATGCAAAATAGAAATGTCAAGATGAGTACTGTTTTAGTTGCCTTATATTTTACGCTATATAGAAAGTTATATATTATCATATTGTCAAATGGATTCAAAATATTATATACAAACTTTTAATGAAGTTTTTCACCTTACAAAAAATTCAACTCATCCTTCCTAAATTGTGTACTAGCATCTTTGTAAGCGATTTTGACAAAGGCAAACCTGTCACTAATAAACAATGCAGAACATTTCTAAACTTCAAATATATATATATATATATATATATATATATATATATATATATATATATATATATATATATATATATATATATATATATATATCCCATTAATAGCTCATAGGACCAATCTAGTGAAAAATGTATTTCTTATCAAAGGTACCAAAATACTTAAGCAAAAGTTGCATCAAAGAGACAATGAAGACGATATATTCTATATTATAATTAGAGACTAACTGAATATATTTACCTTGGATATCCTAAAAATAAGACTTCCGACTCTATATATCAAATTTCAATTCTAGAAAATTGCGTTATTGTAAGAAATAAAATCCCTTTTACATAAATCCAGTGTAATTAAATAGACTAATTGAATTAAGCCTAAACTAGTATAGACATCCAGCTATTTTATTTTACTTCAATTAAGAGCAGACATATATATCTTTTTAAATTGCTATAAAATAATGATTAAATAAATAAAATAAAATCTCTTTAAGTAAGCAAAAGTAAAATATTTTTTAAATAAAACAAAATAATAATTCAAGATTAGCCTCTGTTTATGGGGTCTTTTTCTCCTTTGAAAATAAAATATAAAATGGATCTCTTTTCAAATGGCGCATAGAAGATGAACTTAGATGTCAGATCTCATGGCAATCTTGGTCCCTTGGGTTGTGTCATCCGCGACTCCACAAATAATATGATTAAAGTTATTTCAAGAAACTTACCCTTGCTTGTGTAAAACCGTTATTGCTTTGGCTGTAGCTGATAAAATATTGCCTTTCCAACAGTATGATAATTGAAGGGGACTAAATGGCAATTATTCTTTGACTGGGAATAAATAGTCGACAAATTGGAAAATTCAAAATATTTTAAAAGAAGCATGGTTGCTTTTGAATTCTCTTCCCTCATGCATCATCTCCCATTGTTATTGGAAGGGGAACGAGAATTGCCGACTTCCTTTCCAACCACGACATAGATTAGTAAAGGAAATAATCATCAGTGATTCACAGTGAGATGAATAATCTAGAGGTCATATGGAGTAATGATACTGAGGCAAGCCTCGCTCCACATGAATTCTTGTCAGTACTCCCATATGGCGGTGGGGTTGGGATATCGTTCCCCAGCGTTGGCTGTCATGTATCTCCCCCCTTGTTCGAGCCTCCAAGTTCATTCGATTCAGTGCTGGTGTGCATTCATTGACCTCCCTCGCGGTGACCATAGAGCCTCTGTTCCTTTTAGGTTCTCACGTTTATTGGTGAAATCACCGTGATTCGGCTAAGGAAGGTCTTATTTCAAGATGTTATGAATGAGATTCAAGAGATTTTAGGCAGGCTTTTTCTGGAAGATGCCACTTGCTACTAGGTGAATTTAGAGATTTCCTCCATGTTTATTAACAATATCCTCATGATCATCGGGTAGAAGGAGATAACAAAAATCCTCAACAGGTTCTCCGTCTGGGTATCTCTGAGCTAGTCGATACAGTTAACCCATCAATGCTCGCTTCTCTCCCATGCGCAAGTTATGAGTTTTGAGAATTGGTGTCAATTCAAACAATGAGAACCATCAAAGCACGAATGTAAGCAATTATGAAGGAGATGACGACCATCCAGCACTTCCTTCGCAACGGGCGAGGTATGCAAGCCTACCAAGTAACAGTAGAGGTGGCTTATCTTAGTAGGGCCAGAGAAATCATTCCCTCATCAAGAATGGTTCAACATCACCAAGGTAGAGAAAGCTATAAAATTTCTAGCTTGTCTTGCAGCGTTGTTAAGAAACAAGGTGGCATGTATGGTTCTAATTCTAGTTTGCTCTAGTTTGTTTCATCTCCGGTTTCTGGTCTTAGTTCCTTTATAAGCTTATGTTCGGTTATGGTTTTTCTGCTGTCTTATATGAGTGGCTTTTTATGTATTCTTTTTTGTTTTTCTTCATAGGTGGTCGTTTGTCAAGCTAGGGTTCTATTTTGAGCAGTGTTAATGTAAATTTTTTTTTTATTATTTTATGAAGGTGAAGTATAATGACATAAGTGTGCAAACAAAAAATTATTAAAAAATCTACATATTTTAGAATTTTTTTTTTATAAATATAAAATAATTCTTAAGTAAATAAAATAAAATTAGATGACTTTTCATAGATAAAATAACTCTTAAATAGTTGTTTACCATTGTAATGTTAAGTCATGGTATTGTTTTTGATATTAGGGATAAATAGATTTTGAAGGGATCTGTAACCCTTTACAATTAAGAAAAAAGCCAGGCTGCCGAAAGGACAGCCTGCAGCACCCAAAAACCCAGCACCAAAACCAAGACCATCAAGATTTAGACTTCGAATTGCTCTTGTGGGAACGAAGCATCATATCGAAGGAAGGTCCGGAGGGTTTTGATTTTTTCCTTGTCACTGTAATCCAACCTTCTTCCACTAGTGCTGCCTTAGCCTGCCAAGCCAGCACGCTACTATCCTGGGTTTGATCCTTTGCAGCCATGGGGGTATCTTCATTGATCGTTTGTGCAGATTTTTTTGACAAGCTGCCAAGAGTAGGAGAACAAGCATCTCCAACATTCGGAGACCTTGACCTTAGCTCAATACGAGTGGAAGTAATAGCCTCTCCCTCCCCCTCCCCCCCGAAGGAGCAACCCCTCCGCTCCCGCCCCCCCCCCGAAGGAGCATCCTTAGAGGAAGCTCCACAAGTCTGTGACTTAGAGGCAGCCACCTCTGAGAAGCTCATTTTTTTATCAGATTTCTTCTCAACCGTATAATGATGATGAGAAGCGCCATTCCACCAAGTTGCCTTATGTATTTTTTTTCTCAAATCCAAAATGAGCAGCAACATGTCCAGTTTTAAAGCATCTTCTACAACGAAAAGGTATTCCTTCATAATCCAGTAATTGAACCCAAGTCCCCTTGGAGCATTCTAATGAAACCTCAGCAAGAAGTCCATTTGTAACATCAATTTCTACAAGTATTCGAGCAAATGTGGAATGAAAGATATCTGAAGATTCTTCGTCAACGAACAAAAAGTCCCCAAGAGCCTCTCCCACCGATTCCAGAAGAGAATCATTCCAGAGATGGAGGGGGAGATTAGGAAGGCGCACCCAGATCGGGATTTTATTAAAGGTTTCAGAAATAGGATTAAAATTTGAATGCCAGGGTTTGATCATCAGCAGATATTGATCCCCCCAACTAAAAAAATTATCACATAAGATAGTTTTTCTGTCCTGGATATTATCAAATTTAACAACAAAGAATCCCTTGGCCAAAGGGAAGATGTGAATTTTACCAGACAAAAGGGGTTCCCACTCCTTGGAAATCCATGAGTGCAGCTGAGGAAGGCTTGGCCAGAAGCCCCGAAACCTACAGATAATCCCACGCTCAGAGAGCTCCGCTTCTTAAGTCATGGTATTGTTGATGTAGCCACCAAAGTTCAAATTTATGTTGGGCTATTGTGGTCATAGGTATTATACTATCATTGATCCAAAGTGCTCATAGGTTTGAACTTTTGCATTCAAGTTGTTGGCATTCATGTCCATGTCTTCATACTCCAAACCTTCACTGGGTTGGTCTGCTTGCAGATTGTCCTTGTTGGACTATTGAGTTTGCAAGTTTGGACTATTTGCATTAATGTACTTCATGTCAGAGATGAGGTCCCCTACTTGTGGTCTCACTTAAAGTTGCCTTTGGACTATTGAGTTTGCGAGTTTCGATTATTTGTATTAATGTAGTACATTCATGTCAGAGATGAAGTCCCCTACTTGTGATCTCACTTAATTCAAACCATCCTAAAAATTCTCATATTATCAATTAAATAAAGTAAAATAAAATAATTCTTAAATAGTTCTAAAACAAAATTAAATAACTCTTATCCTTGTGAGGACATTCATACATCCCTTTGCTACTATATTTTAATAAATATACACATGATCTATTAACATTTTATAAAAAAAAACTTATAAATAAAATATATATTTTTTTTTAGATAGATGTTTTTAAGATATCTATACTAGTTAATTTTATTTTTATGTGAATTTTAATTTTAGTTTTAAAAAAGTGGACATAATTGTTTTAGTCATTGTTTTGTTTTGTTTTTAATTTGAAAAATGTAGTAAATATTATATATTTAAATGTTACTTTTTAAATTTATATCTATTTAATTAAATATTAATTGTTTGATGTGCAAATTGTAGTCAAATTTAAGTTAAGGCCTTTTTATGATATGATCACAATATGAACTCTCATGCTACCTTTGTAGAACGCCTCTTGACATAATTAATTTATGATAATGCTATCAGGATTCAACCGTATAGTTTCGAGTCAAACTCATTGACCCATGAAAATTAATTTAGATTAATCAATAATTAATTTAGATTAATCAAGATTGCGATAGATAATTATAATAAAAATATGAAAACTAAATGTAAGGGATAAAAATACTTAGCTAGAGCTAATGATGGGAGAGCGATGTTCACAATTTTTTGAATTGATTCATCACCTCTAGAAAATTAATAGCTTTAGTATGATGGTTGTCTCATAATCAAATTGTACAAAAATAATAATAGATCAATCTTAAGCCTTACGAGTTTGATTTCAATTGCAATGAAACCAATTTGATCTGTGCCACGTGGGAATGAATTGGCAAATTAAGTCCTTGAAGAATTGCCCTCCTTTGTTTTTATGGTATTTGCATTTGTCTAGATGGTTTCTAGAGACATTATTTAGGAGTTTGTTGAATCAATAGGTGAATGTGTTCGCTTATGTCAAATTCCTTTAATGGACTAAAGTTGTAGTGGTGAGCAATATCAAAGATAGTATATACAAACATGCAAATGGTTCATATGATGATGTGGCTATGATTCTTTATTTCCCTTTAAAAATTAAAGTGTGTTCTAATAATTCTCCTTGTAATTATATGCAAATTAACTGTATATTGAATGTCTTTAAATGCTAAGATGTAACTGTAATGGAGCAAATTTGCACCCCTAGGAAAATTCCCCATTTCATAACCCCTACCTTAGAAAATGTAAATATGATGATGCAATTTCGCCGCCACCACCTTGCTTCATCCACCTAGCCACGTCTTTTCATGTTAGTGGAGCAATCTCTGTCGAAGATGTGCGCGCACTGCACGAATGTCTGCGCACCGTATTGTCATCTTGACAAGATTCCTGCCTTTGGAACCGCAGAGGTGTTACGTTTGTCCATTGGTGGTGAAGAGTAACGTCTCCTGTCTCCTTGACTGAAGAAAAACGGGTCTTTTGCCTCCCTTTTGTCATTCAAATGCTCTAACTTCTCATTCATTCACTCTCTCATGAACTCTTGAACACTATTCTCCAATCTCAAGCTTCTTCTTGATCTCATTCACTCTCTACACACTCTTAGCTCCATTCTTTCACTCTCAAGCTTTGATCTTCTTGGTTGCAAGCTGATGTTCTTGGCTTCTACATCACGTTTCTTTTTGCATCATTTTGTTAACTACATAACATACTTGTTATTGGTGCTTTCTCTTAGTACCACCACTTCCTTTCTATCTCTTTGTCATTTTTTGTACCTTGTGGCTACCTGGTTGTCTGTGGAGGTGGGAACACCGAAGTGGGGAATTGACTGAGGTAGCCCTCTAAACACAATCCCAACATTTTTTCGTCTCCATGTGTGCAGGTGCATGTGAGTGGAGCTACTTGAAGATTCAATTTGCAGATGGACAGGTCTAACTCATCACCCTCTCTTTGTCTATTCTAGCATAATTTAGTTACAACATTTCTTTTTTTACACCTTCAATTCTATGTTTTCTAGTATTCTATCATATCATAAAACATCTAGCATTCAAACAGTAGTTTTTCCCATGTTTCAATTTTCTCTCTGGACCTTCTGTCCGTATGGACACTAGTGCATCCTCAAGACACTGGCGCATCACATTGGAGTCTGAGATTTTGGGTAGAATCATAGAAGTATGGAGAATTTTACACTCTCAAAATGTTTTTGTATTCCACACTACTCCTTTAGATAGATATTTATGGGATTAACAAATAAACAAACTCCTAATTATATGAGTTGTTAAAACAACTCTCTAATACATACAAACTCTTGAAATAATATAATATTAAGTTGTTTCTTAACAACTTAATATTAAAGTACACAACTCTATTTTATTAATCATGCTAACCTAGACACCCATGTGAACATTAATTCCAACATTGCAGACATGGCTGAGTAATGTTTTTTGGACGATTCCATGAGGTCTTTGTCCTCTTTGTGGTGGCATGGTTGTTTTGGGCCTTTTGGTTCTGCCTTTGGGTGCTTGATTGGTGTCTTATGATTCTATATTTGTAGTTCTTCTATTGATTCAATAAGTTTTACCCTCTTTTCAAAAAAACAAAAACAAAATAATACAATGAATTCCTTGAATATGTAAAATGAGGAAGAAGGAAGGTAGGAGTAGACAACTAACCCTCCAAAAGATGTGGCACATGTGGAACAGTTGGGACAAGTGTGGGGACATGTAATTTCTTATGAGGTGAGACCAAAATATAAAAAATCTATAAATGAGCTTAAATGTAGTGTGAATAAGTCTACCAAGTAAAACTACTTTTTACACTGATATATTTCACTTGTGGGACAAGGAAAAAAAATGAACCCTAGGTGCCAAAAATGAGAAAACACTTGAATGAACAAAAATATTTGACTGAAACACCTTCCCTCGAAGGTGATTGACAAGTCAAGTATTATGGATCTTTAACCAAGAGTGTGGTCTTATGATTGTTGACCATCAAAAACCCTGAAAGATGATTGGATGACTAGAGAAGAGAAGAGCAATCTCAATCCAAGTCCAAATGGAAGAATACAAGACAATCCTCCAACATTTATCTACAAATAAAGGGGTAATTCATCAACATTGTTAACATAAATAGAAATATAGCGGTTGACAATTTTATTAGATATTTGAGAAATTTAAAATGTGTTGTGTTGTAATTGGGTGAAGATGGTTATTGAATGCAAGAAAAATGGGAGAGTGACACATAAGCATGAGGCTTGTAAGTGATTAAAGGTGCTTCCTACTACTAAGTGAGAAATGTGTGTCTACCTCAAAATGATAGCCTTACCTTTTTCCTCCCATGCATAAATACATCAATTCACTAATAATGTTGTCAACATAACAAACAACACTCTCCCTTTACAATTTATTAATCTACATCACTTGGAAAAAGGAACATTGCATAATTATCATTAAGAACACATTTGGAATCCCAAAAAATGTAACTTACATGAATTAGATTTAAAAAATACAGATATAGCCTTCATGAGAAGAACTTGAAGGCGCTTATGTTGCCCCCCTCCTTTTGGTCACTTAGATTTTGATAGAAAATATTAATTCAAAGCAAGTTTTGGAAAATCAAAGTTACCATTTCCCAAGAGTTTGTATTACTCTAGCCTTAAAAGTAAGCTTTCTAAAAGTATAATTTGTAATATTTTTGTTTTTTATTATATTTATTTTTTATTTCTTAATGATTGTAGATTTTTTTTGTCAAATAAAAAGGTCTATATTCAACACACATGAAAAAAAGTTTAAAAAGAAGAAAAATATTTCTGAAAATTATGACTACATATTGTATTAATGATGTTTCACTAATAAATAAATAAAGTAATTTAGATACATATAAACAATATTATCTTAGATGGGAAAACATTGCTCTAAGTTATGAATGATTTAAATTTAAAAAATAATAATAAATAAATATGAAACAAAGAATTGCAAAAAAATGTATTCGCTAGATATCGGTGTTAATCTATATTAAGAAATTATGAATTGAGCTTTATTTCTATAAAAAAAAAATGCTAGCTGAGAAATATAACCTATTAAAAATACTATAAAGTATGAAAAACAAGTTAGTAATATATGTTTAAAAAATGAAACAAACTAATTTTTAAAAATTGTTAAAATATATATTTAGAATCTTCACAGAATCCCAAAATCACTAATTCACATCATCTTCACATTCTTAACAATTTGCACAAAAAGTAAAATTTTAATATAAAATATTAATTTGAGTGTCCCATGAAGGCCATAAAGTGGGCCATGTTGTTATGCTTATACCCCACGTCTAACCTCCTAACAAGGTTGCGCATGTCTAAGTTGGTCCTCCTCTACTTTAGACCTACAAGGGCTTTTAAAATACTCTCATAGAGTTGAGTGTCCTGCTACAAAGGCTATTAACTAGCTCCATGAATTTCCTCTTACCTAGTGAGAAACCTTGATAATAGCTATTGCAATAAGCCCACTACCTAAGGTCCAAAGCCACATGCATCACCTTATTGAACACATCTCACAATGGGATATCCCTCACTCTAAACCTATGGAGACTCCCTACCAAGTTTGTCACAACTAGACTAACAAGTATGATGAGTTAGAAGGCATTCTCCTTTCACAATCAAGAAGAAAAGGTCAACACACATGCATTAGTACAACAAGGCATACACATAACCACAAACAAACCAGAGCTCTTGGTGCTACAACTTAGGTGCTTTGATATCAAATGCATTAACCAAATTTATAAGCATGGCCAACAAATTTATCACGTTAGCACTTACAACATAAGTATGTCACGATGCACGCTCATGCACCAAGGATGTCGTGATACAAAACAACACACCTAAGCACGAGACAACAATGTATAATTGCACACTACACAAATAGAAGACTTCAAAACTACCATGAGATGGCATCATCATTAAGAACAATAGGGTAGATAGGGTCTCACCCTAATACTGGTGATAAGATACTTGCCATTTATCACCCAGACACACACAACAAAAGTAAAGTAAAGAAGATGCAAATAGCTTACGAGGAAAAAAAAGCATGATTAAATCATTCAAATCACCTAATTATAAGAGCATACAACATTAACAACTGAGATAACAAGTATCAGACATTCATATTCACTTTCACAAGTGATTGATCACTACAAAGACTACATAGCTCACCCAATTCTCACAAGATATTGATTAAATCCACTAAAAGAGCACAAGTAAAACACAAAACATGTCAAATTCACTTAAGAAAGCACAAACGCATAATTCAAAGCATAGGAGGTAAAATGAGAGTCTCCTAGGTCAACCTTCCTTTAGGGAAACCTTTAAAAAAAGGGGTCATTTTCAACCCATCTTAGATTTGCCCCCCTTCAAGGCATAATCAACCCTTTCTCTATTTTGTAATTGGCTCAATAGATGCACATTTGTACCCTATGGAATCAAGCAAATGAGAACAAAGATGTGACAAAAACAAGGTAGCTTAACTCCATTTTCTCAATTTTCACACACACCTTAGGAGGATGTTCACTTACATGTTTACTAGGTTTTCAAGCCTACAACACCATGTTTTGATCAGTAGAACTCTTTCCCAAGCCCAAATGCCTACAAAAAAATTAACAATGTTGCAAGAAAATGGCTACAAAACTTTTTAACCATTAAAATTAGAATTTAATGAACCATTGAATTCCATATGCTAACATCTTAATCATCATCTAAAAGTTATGATTTCATACTCGACATTTTTTAGGAAAAATAGGATTCACATTGTTTATATAGGTTTTTCCAATCATACATTTTCAAACAAATTTCAATATACAATTAAGGTTACAACTTCATTTGCACCTAATGAACACATGGACATATACATTTCAACATTATTTACATTAAAATGGTATATACTCAAATTTACAAACTTGTTCAATCAAATTGCATAAATGAAAACCAAAAAACTAAAGTACTTTTCCAAGCTTTTCGAACTCATTTATCCATGGTTCTAATCTCACAAATCAATGGCAATTGTTTACCACCTAACCATGTAGATTTGAGAGACATGCCCCACTAGAGTTGGAGGCGAACACATGGATAACCAAACATACTCACATCAAACATGTGCGATTGGCAACACAAAAGCACAACCAACATGGTTTATCAAACACAATTTAAACACAAGGTCCATTTTATACAAAGAAAAAAATAGTCTTAAGGCAAATAGAGCATCATTTTAATCATCTACGACACAAAGCAAGGTTTAGGATACAAAACAACCTATAGATTTTCCTTAATGAACATCAACATCAACAATGCAAGGATTGGTGGTGCGGGGCTAGTTTTGAGTTGCGGTTTGTTTTTTCTGTGTATTGTTGATTGGTCTTAGCTTGTAGCAGGGTTTCATGGCTTCTTGGAGCTGCTTTTTTCTTTCGGTTTTGGATTGATCTTTAATAGTTTGTGGAGGTATAAGGGTGTATTGTCTTTTTTGCTTGGAAATGGCTTCAAGCAAAGCTTCCAAGGCCAATATTGCTTTGGATTTCCGATCTATCGTGGGAACGAAATCTCCTTCTCTTTCAATGAGGGTGTTTTATAATAACCCGTTCTGCAAGGATTTTGGGAATGGAGGATTCGCTCTGGCTAGAGGTCCTCGTATCCCAAAAGTTAATGGGTGCCTGGAACAAAGCAAAGATAGGCTGGTTCTAACGATTCAACCAGAATTGATCGCAAAGGATATTGAGTATTACTCGAAGCATGATTTGCTCTACAAATTTTTTGGAATGAGGATTTCACTTCAATTTTTGGAGTCGTGGGCTCATTATACCTGGTCCCCAGAGGGTGAGATGAAAATAATGTTGTTAGCAAATAGTTACTTCATGGTGACATTTAATTGCATGGCGGACCACAATAGAGTGTTTGAAGGTGGGCCTCAATTCCACAACCAGATAGGTTTATTTATTAAACCCTGGCAAGCAGATTTTGATCCTTTGGAGGTGCTTCCGAATCGGGTTCCAGTGTGGGTTCACCTCCCTAGATTTCCAGTTGAATATTGGCACAATGACATCTTGCAACGAGTTGCTTCGCTGCTGGAGAAATTGGTGGGTCCTTCTCAGCAAACTCGGGATAGAAAGGTAATGACTTTTGCTCGCATTTGTGTTGAAATGGATTTAAATAACCCTCTTCCAAATTCTTTGGAAATTCGTGCGGGTGCATGTTCTTGGGTGCAACAACTAGATTATGAGACATTGCCCTTTCATTGTCGTCTATGTCATGAATATGGCCATCTACAGAGGAGATGCCCAAAGTCTGAATCTTCTAGGCCTTAGACTGCTCAACCTCCTCGCAATCCTCCTAAGGTGAATAAAGGCAAGGACCCGGTTCTTGGTGAGGCTGTTGGCGTAGAGGGTTTTATTCCTGTTAAGGCTCGTAATAGGAATTGGGGTCAAAAGAGGAATCTAAAGGAGTGTTAGGAAGGAGATACCTTTAATAGATTTGAGGTTTTGGATGATCTTAGTCAATAAGGTGAATCCAGGATTGATTTTTATGGATGAGGGTGTTTCAGAAGGGGTTCAAGAAGGAATTATTCCAGAATACAACCAGACTTCGAGAGGGCAAATGGGGGAAACAAATAAGAGTTTAATTGTTGGATTTCATGGGAGGAGTTTGGGAACTCATAATGAATCTGAAGATGGGGAGAGAATTCCTACATTGTTTCCACAAATTTTTAATCTAGAATAAGCGGAACAGGATGTGTTTGAGGGGATGACAGCATTTTTTAGGGAATTTTTGGGGTGGGGGCTTAGTAGCTATATATATTTTTAAAATATAGAAATTTCATATATTCATATGAAGTAATGATAATCATAACAATGAGAGCGTTGATAAAGGTGAAAGGGGTTAATCCTGTCATATTGTATATACATTGCCAAAATTGAACAAATTAATACTACAACTACTTAATTGCTTCCATAATTCATGTCAAACAATCAATGTGCATATGATATAAAATTTTAAAAATAAAATGCCCAAAGGCTACAAGTTTGCACTACAAATGTCAAAATGACAAAGTCATAAATGTCCAAACCATAGTAATAGAAAGTATGATGGCTGCCTCTACTTGACATTTGCCAACATTGCATCAAAATTAGACTCACAGTCTGAGTCACTGCCAATTTTTCTCTTGCTCACTTGCCTCTTAGCTGCAACTTTTTTTTGGAATTTAAAATTAACTCAAATGGCTTTGAAAGCAAGTTTTATGTTTCATTTTAGGCTTGGGAGGGTGTGGGGGTCCACTTAGGAAACAATACCAGAAATAAAGCATTTTAAGTTCAGATTTTTTTTTTTGTAGCAAAAGGAAACTTGCTTTGGAAAGGGGACAGCCGAGTCGTATGTCATCCACGCCAATTTAGGGGATGAGTGTTTGAGAAAAAAAAAGGGAAACTTTGGGAGCCTAAAAGCATCTGACATCCCCATCCCTGAAACATCCCATTACAAATGCGAGGGGGGCAAAAGGGTAGGGGACTCATCCCCATGTCTCCTTGAGTTCTACTCCATTGGTGAAAGTAGGGTCTGATTCGGTAAAAGGTAGCAAGGCTTCTCCTTCATTGGGAATTCTCCAATAAGACCTAAAGAAAGGGGTTACTGAGAAGTCTTCTAAAGTTGGGAGAAATAAAGATTTGGAAAAAATAAAGTTGACGGGGAAGACTTTGGTGGAGTCTGGATCTGTTAAGACCTTGGATTCCCATTTTTCTAACCCTCCAAAATGATCGTCCTCTCTTGGAATGTAAGGGGATTGAACAGTGGCCCTCGACAAAAAGTTGTTTGTGATTTGAACTCATTCTCCTAATATTCTTTTTTTACAAAAGACTAAGTTAACCGTTGAAGGTATGATTAGTTTGTTGCCTAAGTTGTGGGGGCGAGGTGATTGCTAGTGTATTGGGGCTCATGGGAATGCTAGGGGTGTAGCTTTCATGTGGAACCCATTGAAGATTCGACCTCTTTTGTGGATTTCCTCCAAGTCTTCCATCTTTGTGGTTGCTTCAAATCTAGAGTTGGGGGAAACTATTCTTCTTTCAAATATCTATGTGCCTACTGATCTACCAGGTAAGCAGATATTGTGGTCTCATTAATTTCATTTGGAGCCTTGCTCCTTTTTTCCCTTGGATTATATCAATCTAATCAATCAAGTCACTTAACTATTCAATTAGATCCTCACACTCAATTTGGACCATTCAAATGCAAATCAATCTCGACCGTCAAATCTGTGAAGTTTCTATAAAAAAAGCTTTTTAATTCTATTTTTGGAAATCACAATCTTCAAAGTTTTGTTGTCAAAATACTTACAGGCTAATATTGCACACTCACAATCTGAGGGCATTTGAGCATTTCAAAGCAAAGTTGAGGAGGATAATGGAGATGAGTCAAACAAATTATGTGATATTGCTCTTGTTTATTGAATTCTTTAGTTGCATTGCACTTCATTGTCGATTTGGGGATCTTAGCATGATTTAGGCAATTTGTGATTGTTGTCATTGTTATGCTTCATTTGTCCTTCTTGACGTTAGACTCTTTCCTGTCAACTGTGGGTCTTCAAGATGTCTCCTTGACGTCAAACCCTGTCATGTCATCTATTCAGGATGTGTCCTTCCTGAATCCCGACCCTAGCAATAATCAAATTTGACATTTTAATCTTCTTTAAGATGTGTCCTTCCTAAAGAATGACCAGTCAGCCTCGTCATCACCAAGTCAACCTTGGCAAACAAACAAAGATCTGACGCACATGTCTCGACAAGCATTTTTCATTTATTTTTCAATGTTTTGATATGACCATGTAACTAGCCACCTTGACGATGTCCTATGATGGATTTAGAGGAGTGACAATGTTACATGACCATATCTTGCTTTTTGACTGATTGTCTTATTTTTTTGAAATTATCATGTCACTAGCCACCTTAAGGATGTCCTAACAACAAGATTTAGAGGAGCAACGACATATCATGATGATTGTCTTATCTTTTCAAAGCTATCATGTCACTAGCCACCTCAAGGATGTCCTGATAATATGATTTAGAGGAGCAACGACGTTTCATGACATGTTTTCTTTGACTGTTGTTTGTGGATTGTCTTGGCAAAAAGACTGGGGCAGCTTAGCTCTTAGTATGAGTCAGGAACATTCCTTGTCTGCGAGGTGATTTCAATACCATTACTGAGTTGGAGGAGAAGAAGGGTGGTATTGCAAGATTGGAGCCCTCTGCTTTCCTTCTTCGGGATAGCACCCTTCATTGAATCACGAAGTTGGTTCTTATTGCCAAATTTAGAAGAATTATTAGTCTATAATACTTTGATTTTAGACTGAAACCGAATCGGTTTAACCTATTAGAATTATATGCTACTTCGTATTTATGAATCCCCTCTTTCAAGTTCCAGCTTATGTGGTTAAGAGATTCTTCTTTGCAAGAGCATGTGGTTGAATGGTGGCAAAGGGGAAGACCTGCTTATGGCACTGCTACGTATTATTTTTCCAAATTGCTGCAATAAATAAAATATCAACTCAAAAGGTGGAATAGGCAGTGCTTTGGCAATATTTTCCATGCTAAGGTTGCTGCTCAAGCTGACTTGGATGTCATCACTCAGGAGATAAGGGACTTGGGTCTTTTTGAGGATTTACTCAAGGAGGAGGCTAGGGCTTTGAAAGCTTTGGAAGAGTGTGAGTTGCACGAAAAAAATTGTTGGAAAAAAAAAGACCTGAGTTGAGTGGTTACAGGAGGGAAACAAAAACACTACTTTCTTCTTCAACTCGGTGAAGGCCAGGAGACACGGTAATTCTATGCATGTTCTTGTGAATGACAAGGGTGAGCATTTATCTTCTATGCAGGATATGTCTAGAGAAGCTTTGTAGTTCTTTGCTTCTGTATTTAGAGAATATACTCAGGATGGTTTGGCGGAAGAAAATCAAGTTTTATCTTGTATCCCCTCTTTGGTTACTAGGGAGATGAATGAGCATCTTTTGGGCAACATCTCACTAGAAGAATTGGAGGCTATTGTTTTCTAGATGAAGAAAGGGAAAGCCCCAGGCCCTGATGGCTTTCCGATTGAATTTTATCAAGAATTTTGGGATATCATTAAGATGGACCTTTTGGAGGTGGTTCAAGAGTCCCAAAGGAATAAGCAGATGTTGAGGGCTTTGAACTCGACATTCCTTGCTCTCATTCCCAAATGTGAGGGGGCAGATCGACTGAGTCAATTTCAACCCATCTCCCTTTGTAATGTGGTGTATAAAATTATTTCCAAGTTGATTGTTGAAAGGCTGGAGTGATGGCTTAGAGGGCTTATCTCTGAGGAACAGAGTGGTTTTGTGGAGGATTGGCAAATTCTGGATGGGGTGGTCATTGCTACTGAAACCATTCATTCTATGGCATCCTCGAAAGAAAAGGTTATGTTCATCAAGCCAGATATGGCAAAGGTTATGTTGGAGTGAAGTGGTCCTTGCGAAAAATTCTTATTGTTTTTGGTTTTGCAGAGGAATAGGTCTAGTGGGTTATGTGCTTTGTTACTTCCACTTCTTTTTCAATGCTGATAAATGGGGAGCCTTCTCTTTTTTGTGCTTCTAGAGGCCTTCGTCAAGGGGATCCACTTTCTCCATATTTACTTATCCTTCTTGCTAAAGCCCTGGGGAGATTGGTGAAACATAATATGGACTTGGGCCTTATCTAGGGATGGGGGTGAGGAAATAGTTTACCTCCTCAATCCCACTTGTAATTTGTGGATGATACTGCATTGATGGGTATGACTAAGATCAAAGAAGCTTTGAATTTGCGCAAGGCTTTGAATATCTATCTTGCTACTTTTGGTCAAAGGATTAATGAAGATAAATCTTCCATTTTCTTCTTCAATTCTCTGAGGCTTATTCAGCAAAGGATTGCTTGTATCTTGAGGTTTTAGATCGGTTCTCTTCCCTTAACTTATCTTGGTATTCCTATCTTTGTTGGTAAACTTCCTAGGGAATCGTGGTAGAATATTCTGGACAAGTTTCGTGCGAAGATTAATCATTGGACCCATCGATGGTTGTCCTTTGTTGGTCGTGTTTAGTTGCTAAAGTCAGTGGTGCAGGCTCTTCCTATTTATAGGTGCATGCTACAGGTGGCTCTGATTGGGTTTGTGAAGGATTTGGATTCTTTGGCTAGACAATTCCTATGGGCGGGTACCTTGTCCTCTTCCAAGTGGAGCCTGGTAAAGTGGGATATTGTGTGTAGCCTGAGGCAATTTGGGGGTCTTGGATTGCGGCAGTCAACTTGGTCTAGGCTGGCGTTGGCTACTAAGCTTTATTAGAGGTGGTGTGTGGAGCAAGATTATATTTGAGCCAGGATTTTATCTCACGAGTACCTTCTGGGGGTCTTGAAGGAGGAGCTCCCTAGGTATCCTCTGGTGGGGAAAGGTTTTGTGATTTGGGGAACACTTAGGAAAGGGGTTGTGTTGATCAAGGAGGGCTTGTTCTGG
>VDFB02153824.1:0-22324 GCA_007258455.2 Sequoia sempervirens
TATACACACCATACATCATTTCCATTATAAAATCCATCTCACATAGCATAAAACATCATCCATAAATCATATTGAATCATTAATCATGCATTATCATATCATCATTGCATACATCCCATAATCATCATCACATAAGCATCATCATATAAACATCATACACACATATAACTATGCACCATCATGCAATCATTCCATACATATATTCATTGCATCATTTATTTGCATTAGAAAGGTACAAAAACATAAAATACATCACATTTAATTGGCATAATAGGATCCATCACATACATCATATCGACATCATTCATAAAGCATTGTAGAATCATAACATATCAGTTGCATCATCATTGGCATCCATAACATATCATATCATTATCATATGGAACATCACATAGCATAAGTAATAGAAATCAAATGAAACCATCACAATCATCATGATCCATCATCATCAAATAGAAATCAAATGCATTCATCATAATCATCATGATCATCATCATATAAACATCGTATAGACAAATAGATCATAATCATTGTCGAATATCATATAACCTCAAAATCACAATGTCCAAGTGTACAAGGATATCCAAAGGTATAAAGAGATACATCAATAACAAAAATGGCAGTGTATCATAATGTTTCAAATCAAATAGGTACATTATCAATGTCTCAATTGAATAAAGAGTGTATGCATGTCCCAAGTACACCAGAAAATAAGAAATCGGAGCTATGTCATAATCCCCCCAGACGGTGTTCGCATCACATGACCAACACCTCCTCGACCTGACAGACCTGCACTAGGATCTCTCCTATCTCTAGGAAGCCACTACATAACACCCATTCTAATGATTCGAGACTAGGACCTCCCTAACTGGGACTGTGCAAAACTCTCTCGCCGCTCAGGAGGAATGACATGAAAATATTTGACCCAATAAAACTCTGCCTCTTGAGCAGTACAATGTACCTCTTTGAATTAATCTGATGAACCAGTAGTAGTTGTAGCCTGTTGTAATCTCTCAAAGACACCCTCACCTACTCTACCCACCATCTCAAGGCATCCCTCTCAATAGTCATCATGGAAATTTTCCCCTACATCTGTCCCTGTGCCTATCCCTAAGCTTGGACCTGGGTAAGTTGGGCCTATACCTACTGTACCTACTACCTAGCTACATCTTGCTATGTTGTCAATATAGTAATCTTCCATTGGTCCTGTGCTAGAAGATCCTAAAATTGCTCGAGCTGACCCTAAAGATTCTCAACCTATACCTATAGTGCAACAATCTATGTCTACTACTATGGTGAGGGTAACCGAACCTCCACATGTCTCCTCTTGTGAGGCACTCTCAACTCTCCAACATCTGGTCCTGGCACTCCTACACCCTCATCTCCTCCCCCCTCATCTCCTCCATTACTCTCATCACCATCATTCTCATCACCATCTCCCTCCTCACTACCCTCCTCCTCATCCACCTCCACCTCTCTTTGTCATTTGTGCCCATGACCTCCTACCCCCTCCTCTATTAATAGTGTAACTGGCTCATTCAGAATGGTGATCCAATGGAATGGATGTGTAAACATGTATAGAGCATACTCCTCTGATATTGGATCATCAGTGATATCTAGACGAACATCCCAAGGGACAACCTTTAAAACCTAAAAATGTTGAATTGCTACATCATAAGATAAAACTAGTATCCACTCTATAGCATCATGTCATTGTCGTGCATAATTGTCCATGCCTTGGGGCATACCCTACACTCTGCCATACTGTCTCATTACCTGTAACAATAAGAATCTCTCAATAATGAACTGGGTCTTCCCAATTAAGTATAGGGACTGACATAAAAACATCTTAGCATCATCCTCAGGCCACTACTCGCAATCAAGATATGGTTGCCATACCACAAACTCAAGATCATCTAGTGCCCTCCTCCAATACTCTATTTTTACCAGCATAGGTTGAGCAAGTTGACCAGCATAAATGTGTACATATGGCCTCATCGCAGGACATTGTCTCTCTCCAATTGGTCGTGCAATTGATATATGCTCCCAGGCCCAGACCTGAAGTAATGTGACCCCCGCTGATAAAATGGCCCCTCAAAAGTAGACCACCTAGTGTAGATCATCGTAAAGATGAGCAAGCATACAACAACTTCATGCATGTCTCGTACCCTGAGCAATCATGTTCTCCAAAATTTTCCCCCATCCAATTGATAGTTCCTTTGACCTGCGATCAAGACAAAGGAACCCTCCAATAAATCTGGCAAGAACAAAAGGTAAAGTGGCATACACATTAACCATATCCCTCCAAGGAATATCATAACCGCATATATGCTCATCCTCAAACACTCTACTCAATGCATTAGTCCCACCCTACTCCTATGAATCATATAGTACAAGCTCTCCAACCATAGGTATCCTTAGAATATGGTATACATCATTCGAAGTCACTGTGATATCACTAGTGGGAAAAATAAAAGTGTTATGCTCACTGTGGCACCTCTCTACTAAAGCTATCAATAAACCCCTATTAACCCTAATTTGGGGCATATCTATAAGAGAGCACAATCCACATTGTGCAATAACAACTATTTTAGGTGGTGTGGATTGTGGAATCAAATCCCATGTCCTGGGAAAACACTTTAATTTGTAGACTAGTCAACGACTCCTATCATCACAAAATATCACAAATCAGCTAATCAATCAATTGAAATTAGTCAAAAAATCATTCTATTGGCACTCTCAAATTTCTCAAATTGTAGATGCCCATTTCAAAACATTTGCCTCTTCCCTTTTAGAAGTGCACCTGATGAATTTGCCTAAATGACCTACTTTGGAGGGTAATATTTTCAAGCTTGTTGATTTTCGTGCAAAACTCATTTGCAAGCTCACTCATGTGTCCTATGTGAATGTGCATGTCAATTTTCAGCTTCCCACAATAATTTTTGACTAAGTTTTGAAAAGTGAAGCTGGAGGGTTTTTGCACTTTTCTATTATTTGCGAACATTCAGTTTTGCAAAGTAGCCTCTTGTTTGAGTTTTCCTTCTATAACTGGTTGACTGTTAAGTCAAACCGATTACTGCTCTATATTCTCCATACCAAAATGTGCTCACATGCCAGTTTTTAGGGCCTCGTGAGTTGATTTTCTATTTTTAGCAGATCAAAACCAAATGCAATTTCTCCTATTTTTCACTTGCATTTCTAGAAATCTTTCTTAGAGGTCAACTTTGACCGTCAATATCATTTGATGGGAGTTGATTGAAGCCAGTTCCTCTAGCACACATTCTCAGTGTACCTAGATGATCTACTATGTCTAGTGGCAACCTTTTAGGAGTTGATTTGATATTTTTGTAAATTGGTGATTTCAACAATTTCAATTGGTTCAGAACAATTGTTTGTTGCAAAAAGTTTGAGTAAGCAACTTTGATAGTTAATAACTTTTTCCTCGTGATTGATTTTTTTGAGTTGTCTTTTGCATTGCATTCTCTAGACCAATGCCTACATTCCTGTAAGTTTTTATGTCTCCATGAGGTTGTTTGCCTAGTTTTCAAAGGTGATTCCAGAGCCTACTTGGTCAGTTTTGCTTATTTTTCAAAAGGGTCAGAAAGCATGTTTTAATGAAAACCCATTTTATGTTTTAATCTCTGAAGCATTCAAGAAGCCGTTTCAGAGCAATTTCAGCTTAAATTTGTTTGAAAATTATTATTTTTTAGTTGGGCCATATGGGCCTAACATGCTTTGCACCATTATAATGTTGTACATGTTACAGTGGTCAAGTGGAATATGGGAATCTGACAATGGCCGTTACAAATGACTTCTAATCTACAATGTACCATGCAGTAGAGACTCTTGAAGAAATCATTCAATCATCTAAATATAATGAATGGGAGGGTTTTTCTACATTTGATGTTGCTTGACATTGAAAAGGGATCACAAGAGAAGTAAGTTGTTTTGGGATCTTTCTCAAAAAATCTTAGTAGTGTTCTAATTACTCCTCAAGTATCAAACATAGTGCTTCAATTTTTTTCCTTCTCTAATGAGGCATTTGTCCCACAAAATAACACTTTGGAACTTCTCTAATGCTTGGCCCACGGGTTACTTCGTTTTGTGGATGTACTTCAAATCCTACTGCCATAGTTTGAGTTTGGGATGAGACCCAACAACACATGTTTTAGATGGAGGAATTTAAGATAAATGAATCTTATCAAATTTTTTTGTCATGCCTCGTACCATCATCCCAAATGTCTAGTTTTTAGAATAGCAACGGTTCAAGCAATGTGTTTCCCAAAATAAGGAGGAATAATCCAATGAGTGTGGTGTTACATCTTGATCAGATTACAAAGGAAATCAAAAGTGCCTAAGGGAAACCTTCAAGAAAATGTTTTGGCATAGAAATATAGTGAGGGAGGGTGAGCTTTCCAATAAGATTGATGTAGTTTCTAAATGGGATGCCTTCATTGCAGAATATGTACAAAATGAAATGTCGAAGATGTTTTAGAAACCTTTAAGTAGATTCAAAAGAGGGCAGGGTATGCACATGTATAATTTGTTGAAATACCTTTGAAACAAATGCAAAAAAAATGATAAAAGGTGACAACATGTTGAAGGGATGCCAAAGCGCAAGTTTTATGGTGAAATTGGGGCTGCGCATTAAACATAATGAAATTGTAGAAAGGTTTTGAAACTTTCAAGCAATGTAGTGAAGAGAATGAAAGGAAAATGTTGTGCAACAAAAAATGGGGCACATGGACTCGTACAGAGAACAACTCCCAAAAGAATGTAAAATTCATGGAATGTCATTGTATATTTACAAAATGGAGGCATGGAGATGTCTTTAGCAACTTCCAAGTAAATGGGTGTGTTCGCTTAGGGCAATCATTGCACAGGAAATCGTGCCAACGCATCAAATGAAATATGTTGAAAATGCATTAGAAAATTTTAAGTAAATGAATAAAAATTAGAGGAACCAATGCCATGAGATTAGATCCAACACATGCTAGTTAGAGGAGGAGGCGTCTAGTGCAGAGGGGTGCTATCATCCAAACTAGCAATGAGGGAACGCCATATAGATCCCGCACCCAACAAGCAATTGAAAAGGCTTGAGGAACTATGAAATAGATGCAATACAAGGAGCTCGATGGAGGACAACATAAAGTTTGAGCCTGTTAAGAGTTTTTGAAACAAATGGAAGAGATAGATGCGGGTTTTAAGGTGAAATGCATCAAAATGAAACACCATAGTGGCTACTAAACACACACAATGTATATGTTGAAAAGCATCTGGGAAAATCAATAACAAATTCAAGACATGGCTAGAGGATATCACATGAAGGTTGATGTTGTGTAGCCATACCAATGCCAACAATGAAATGCCCCTCATAAGGTTGAGTAACAAGGAGCATAAAGGTATAGAGATTCTTAAAGAATGAAGAAAACGATGAAGTCTTAAAGAGTAGGGGCAATGCATAACTAGCACAAGGTCTTCAAAAGATCGAATCTAAACAGAGGAGCGACCATTGTACAAGTGGAAGGGTCGGCCTCTAGAACCTTTGCTAACATATTTCTTCAAAGGAGCTTGATGCAATGTTGGTTTATGTTTGGGCACCATAAACATAGGTGATATTACAGAGGGAAGACTATTGCCATGAACAAAAAAATGGTGAATGCCGCCATTGTAGATGAGAAATGTAGTGCATGGTAGAGTTCGATGAAGGCCACAAAGCAAGCAACAAATGTACAAGTGAGCTTGGTGAAAATAATTTAAAAGAAACTTTAAAGAAAATGAAATTTGCAGAGCATTAGGTGCCCTATGTGAGAAGTTGTAGAGAGCTTCATGGATCTTGTTATGAATACCAAGTAGATGCAGCCGAGAATTACAAAAATGTAAGACAAAGGATTAGGGCAAGTAAAAGAGCCAAAAATGAAGATCTATGGTGGAGAAATGAGATCTCAATGTAGCAAAATCTACACCCTTCCTTGTTGGATTGCTGCTTCAACATGCTCACAGGTTAAACCCTGTGAGGTTGGTGAGAACAAGATGCATAGCTTTGGTGGGTTCAAATGAAATCTTAAATTTTTTGCACAACAAAATAAGCGGGCCCGAAATAAGCTTTTAAAATCCTTTGTTATGTAAAAGGGAAAACATTTAAATGGGGAAAATATTTAAATGTTGGTCTCGTGAATTGAATATTGTTCGAATGCAACATTTAAATAGTTTTATTTTAAAAGGCCCAGCTGAAGATGGAGTATGTGAGTTTGTTTAAAGGAGGAAATATTTTAAAACGAGTAAATATTTAAATGGTACACGGTAAATACTTTATTTATCTAGGTGGATATTTTGAGGCCCAAGGATTTTCTTCTTAAAAAAGCCATGCTTTAATCATAAAGGGAAAACATTTTCAAAATGGAAAATGTTGAATAAGAAGTAAAAGGCATGACCAACATTTTACTTTGCCACATGATTTAAATAATCACTTTAGTAAAGTGAATTTATTGATCACTTTATTAAAATAGAGCAGTATTATTTGCTGGAGGTAAGTGAAAATGCAACAACATTGTCAAATGAGCAGAAAATGAATTTTCACGAGTAAAGGCAAAGGCGGTTTTGGAGGAAAATTGGTTGAAGAGAGGAGAGTCTTTTGCAAATTTTGTGATCAATGAGAAGGGAGCTGCCAAGTGGCATCATTTGATGATTTTTCTTGCCTCTTCTGTTTCCTTTTATTATGATTTTGTTTTCATTGTAAGGGTTTTATTTTGACATCTCTATAGGTCTCAGTCGGAATTTTCTCAAATCGGAAGCATATTGTAAATGATGTAAATGAATGGACAATCTATTGCCTTGATTAGGAGTCAAGTGTGACTATCTTAAATTAGTTTTATAAAGTTATTGATACTCACACAATTTTTATTTTTGGGACAATGTTGTCCTCTGTGTTCTCATTTACAAATTATGAATGAAAATATCAATGATCTTTTCGTCTATCTTCAATTGTTCAGTTGAATGTGTGGCTCTATTTTGGCTTTAACTCAAAGAGTTAATTAAATTCTTGGAGAGAGTCATAGATTTGTAAGGAGTTACTTAAGATTTGATAAGAAGTCTTGTCGCAAGCACAGTGAGTTCTCATATTGCAAAGCTTTATGACAATGGTCAACACATTTCTGAATTTAGTATCTAATATATTACTGGTTGTTGGATGATTGACTTCATTTACCAATTGATGAAGCACTTACCCATTTGTTGACAATAATGAAACAATTGAGTTGATCGTATTTTAGATTTGAGATTCAAATGGGAATAGAATTATAAATTATTAAATCTTTCAATTATGATGTATGTGCTATAAAGGGTTATTCATTTCCTAGCATTAGGTGGTTATTTACTTAAAGGTATGCCAAGCCTTCAATAAATAACATCTATTTGCATTTAGTAGGAACAAATTTGTGTTGAAGTGTTCTTGAGGAATGAAGAGATCAAATGAACACAAGAAGGAATAACCTCCTTGGTCCCACAAAGCCTAAAGAGTAGGGGTGAAAGCCTGAAATTCTTTGCCTGTTAGTTGGCCACTCGTCCTTGGTGATTTTTGAATATAGGGGTTGGCATCCCCTTAGAAGATTCCAAAGGTTAGCTGGAAGAATAACCAATAGAATGATGACTCTGTTGGGGAGCTTTCATAAAATTTAGCATCTCTAGTGCAGATCTACTATAGTCAGAGTCAAGTCTTTATTATCATTTGTCAAATTAAGTTGCCATTCACCCTTATGGGTCATATAATTAATTTTCTATTCATGTGTCAAAGTTTGGTTAGTTATGTCACTTTATGTTGGGTTATGTTCAAAATTATCTTTGAAGATGCAAATATCAAGTCTAAATACAATTGAATCTTATTCCCTAGTATCCTAGGTGGTGACTTTGAATTTTCTCACACCAGTGCAATGACAACATCTTGCAAAGAACTTGATAAGGAGAAATTTGATAGCTCCGCATACATCATGAGGAAGACCAGAAGTTAGTTGAAGAAAAATCCTAAACAAAAAGCAGAATCTGAGCTTATAAAGGATAAACAACCTCTATGGAAGAAGAAAGCTATGAAATCTAGTAAGTTCCTCGATTCTCTTCTTGGAGCTTCTCCTACTTCCAATAATGAAGTAATTAGTGCAAATACTACTAGAGATTCAAGTAATAGTGGGGAAATTGAGGGAGGACAAGGTAGTTTCCCTACTAAAATATTGCTAGAGATTCAACTAATAGTGAGGCAATTGAGGGAGGACAGGGTAGTTTCCCTACTGAGCAAGTATTTGATAATCTTGAGATTTCTAGAGAGGAAGATAAATGGGAATTTTGGGGTAAGAGTAAAGCACCTTCAAACCCACCAACACTCGAGATAGGATTTGTGTTTCATGGGGTAAATTTTAATCCTAGAGGAGAAAATACTAATCCACCAACACTTACTTTCCTTGGGGAAGAAGTTGTGGATCAAACATTCCATACTGTAGCTCAGAGTGAGTATGGGGATTTCCTAGAGAATGAGGAAGATGTCAACAATGATATTAAAGCCTTGGATGAAGAGGTTGAATGGTAGGCTGAGCAGGCAAAGTAAAGAGCTCAAAAAGAAAAGGAGGAAAAATTAAGGCTAAGCAGCTTGAAGGGGATGAGAAGAAAGAAAAGGTGGAGAAAATGAGAGAAGAGCATGCTAAGTAGAGAGCCTTTAAAAAGGCCACCCAAGAAAAGATAGCCACATAAAAGGTTGCTATAGAAAAGATTATTAAGGAGAAAGATGCTAAAGTAGCAGCCCACATTGTCCCTGAAGCTCCAAAAGTCACAATCTTGATGGGAACTTCTGCTACTAATATCTATACATCCATTATTGTTGCTACCAAATCTTCTAACGCTCCTAAGAAAATATCCTTTATAGATCGTGGGAAAGGTATTGCTAATCATCCCCACCAAAATGTCTCTAGTGCTTTTGATACCAATACCAACACAGACATCATTACCTCATCTGCCAAGACACATATTATCAATTATGATCCATCTGTTGAACCTTTAGACCTTGACACTTTGAAATTGTAGTTGAGGAGTGAGATATTGTAAGAAGAATTAAGGAGAGCAAAAATAAAAGCACATAATGCAAAAATGTCCAAAAGAATTGCTTTCCTTAAAATGTCAATCCCCACCCCGAAGCCTTCAAGTTCTGGAAAGAGTGACAGTGGATCCCATGAAAGCAAGCTTTGGGGACGTACTCCCAGTGGAGGGGGTGGCAGTAATAAAGGAGGTGGAGGAGGTGGCAATAGAAGCAATAACTATTACTCTGATGATGAGGAAGAATATAAGAATGAGAAAGATAGCAATAGAGGAAATGAGAAAGGTAAGGAACGAGATCAAATGGATAATAAGAAAAGTGATGCTCAAAAGGATACTAATAGGGACAGGTGTCCTAGGGGGCACCTCATAATGACCAATATAGGAAATTGTGTTTCGACAACATCCCTGGTTACTCAAATCCTGTCCCAAATAATGCTAGAAAACATCTCCCTAAATTCACTGGAAATAATGCTCTCAACTTGGAGAAGATCATCTGAAAGCCTTCCAAATTTTTGTTCAAGATTTTGAATTATGGGAAGATGATGGGTATGTGCAAGATCATCATGGAAAAAACAAGCCCTTAAGTGGCAAAAAATTCAAAAATATCAGAATTAGAAAACTTGACGTAAAAATTTGAATAAGTTATCTATATTATTTCAAAAATATTTTAGAATAGAATTTGTAGCAAATTGAATGTAGTTTCTAAACTACTAGGTTTGTTTAAAAAAGAAAATCTATTTGGTGAAAATTTGAAATTTCAATGAAGTGGTACTTAAATTTCAGGGATAATATAAGCACAGGTGTCTGTCTGGCCATCGTAGCCACAATAAAATGATAATATTTTTTTTATAATATTATAGATATAATTAGAGGACTCATACCCCGATGTGATGCATATTTTCTTGTAATTTTTTTCTAAGTAAATAATTAATTATGAATTTTTTAT
The DNA here is from genome assembly GCA_007258455.2 of Sequoia sempervirens. Lineage (NCBI taxonomy): Eukaryota > Viridiplantae > Streptophyta > Pinopsida > Cupressales > Cupressaceae > Sequoia > Sequoia sempervirens. Next base: position 10,025 of record VDFB02153824.1, read on the forward strand.
TACAACTTTTTAAAAAATATAAAAACTCGTATGTTTGACCACCTTAGCTTGGTCAAAACTTCATGAAATTCAATTTTTATTTTTTTTAATCCTATAGTATGTGAAGCATAGAATGTGATGCATGTTTGGAATTCAAAAAATGTGATACCGTTTGAAAGCTATAGATGTTTTTCAATCAGCCTATCAATTAGGACTTTAGTCTTAATTTGAATAGAAAATGAATAATAATCACTTATTAAATTCAAAGTAAAGCATAATTTATATCAGTGGAAATTTGATAATCTCCTTTAAAAACCCTTTTCATTTCATCAATTTTGGATAAAAAATAGTCATCAGCCACATACCCATCATATTGCCACTTTTTGGCCCATCATGATCCTACACATACCCTGATGTAGAAATGAAGTATTTTACATAATCCTTGGTTGAGGATGCAAAGGATTTGTATAGAATATTTCCCGATAGAAGCATTGACTCAAAGGAATCATTCTATAGAGCCTTCAAGGAACAATATGGGGACCAGACTTATCCTAGATTCAGATTGAATAATTTCAATAACATTACCAAAGGACATAACAAATCTATTGTCAAATGTCATAATAGTGGTTTACAATTCCTTAGAGGAGCAATTTTAGCTGAAATCACATATTTTTAGAAAATATAATGATTTAAGCCTTAAAAGTTCCATTTTAAGGATTCCAATTGAAGAGGTTTGATCAAATCACCTTAGATCAAACCCCCTTGGATAGAACCTGCTAGTTTTAAACCATACCTATAAATGCGTCTCCTTTACACCTATCAAAATGCTGATAAAAAATCACTTTTGATTTAGCTTTTGGGGGATCAATGAATTCATTTAAAATTTATTTCAAATGATTATGGTATTCCTCAGAACAAGCTATCCAATGAATATAATTTTAATATGTTTTGGTTTTGTTATGTATTTGTTTTTTAAGTTTTATTAAACATAGGTTTTTCATCAAAATGAATTTCTTTTTTCTTCACATGTGGAAAAATAGAAGATTATCAAATTTTTTTGAAAATATGAGTGCACCAGATATTGAAGTCCTTGATCCAACAAAAAAAATAAAATAAAATTTTGACATATACAAAAAGTTATGTGTTATACTGGCATTGTGTCTAAATTGTAATTCGTTTGACTTTGAAACTTGATTAAGGAAAAAAAATATTCAATAAAACTATCTAACCAAGTGGAAGCACTAGATATTAGAGTTACAAATCTAAATTTGAAAGAATTAGAATTTTATCCTTCATGGAAAAAAAGTTATGCATTATCACGATTGTCGTCACTTTTTAAAATGTTGTTTTTGAAAAAATAAAATGGTGGGAGATGGAAAAGAAGTGCAATTTGATTCCAAAAATTTTGAAAAATATTTTTAGAATCTACAAACAAAATTTGATGAGACTCTAGTTTGCACCATCTTCAAATTCCTCACAGTTTAGCATGGTGCCCGAATGTGAAGATTTAGTTAAAAATAATAATTTCAGTGTCCAGGTTGGCCAAAAATTGTAAACCACTATTATGGGATCACCCCAAATTCAACACAAGGTTTCAAAAGTCAATGAGCAGAGTACCTACTTATTTGAGACCTAATCCTAATGCATGTTTGGTAACATATTGCAATGCTTATGATTCTAAGATGTGCTACTTACTGAGGGATAAGAATCCATGAATGTTACCTGAAACATATAAGATGGTTGTGAAAATTGAGAATAATAGGAGGGATTTTGGTAAGGTAGGAAGGAGAGATGACCCTAAATTCCTAAAGAATTCCAAAGCTCTAAATGAGAAGTCCAACAAGGCTGTGACTCTTGATGATAAATGGGATCAAGTTCTCAATCTGTTACAAAAGCAAGCAAAAAATGATAAACCTCAATTCCAGAGAAATGATAGGCCTCGTAGACTTTAGGAGTTCCCTTATCACACCAATTGGCATAATGGTAAGCCAATTCAAAATAATCAAAAGAATTATCAAGCTACACTTGATCCCCTACATAAGAATACCACTAATGTGTTGGAAATATGTGCCTCAATCCCATAGGCTGAAACCTCTATTGGAGCCAAGTCAGTGTGACATATTTTATGCTTGGCTGATGAGCAGATTTGTAGCCTTATGTTTTGTACAGGTCGCTGTGACCTTGCAAAAGTCTTGTCAAATGGTTACACATTGGAGTCTTTTGTGTGACATGTGACTTCGCTATGAACTCCTAGCGACATGTGTTTATCTTACTGATGCTCATCGGGGTAACATGAATGTCTCGGTATGAAGTCCCAGCGACTATGGAAGGTCTTGCTAATGGGGATACACTTGGGGTCTTCGCGGTGACTCAAAGACTTCGGTATGAAGTCTTGGCGACCGATGTAGAGTCTCACTAATAGTATGTGACACTTGGGGTGACATGGGATGTTCGCTATGATCTCTTGGAAAAAGCTGTAGACTATTCAGTGGAAGCTTTGTCTTTCAGTATGATGTCTCACCGACTCGTGGGGTCTTGCTGATAGTAGTATGGCTTCAGAGTAACATAAGAGATCTCGAAGAAACCTCTTGGTGATAGTTGAATGTCTTAGCGATAGATGGGTGTCGATGGAAATGCTAATGTTTTGGTATGACTTAGGATCTCAGTATGAAGTCCTGGAAAAAGTGATGAGTCTCACTGACTAGTTGATGCACTCAGATTAACTTGAAGGCTCAGCATGAGGTCTTGGCAAGAGCAGTATGTCCTGCCGACAGAATGAATCTTCGGTGTGACTTAGGATATCAATATGTGGTCTCACCAAAGAGTGATAGTCTTGCCAAAAGGAAAATTGAAGTCATTGTGACTTGTGAGCATCAGTATGAGTCTCACCGATGAGAAATCTCTTGCTGATAGGAATACAACGGATGTCGGTGGTTTTGGTATGACTTGTGGCCTTCACTATAATGTCTTGCTGACTATTTTGGACTTACGCCGATATCGATATGAAACTATTGAGCATCGAGGAGACACTTCTTGTGTCTCACCTACATGCAAACTTAGTTGAATGTTCCTTTGACCGTTTGACTTTCCTATGTGGCGTCTCGTGGACCAATCATAGAAGCTGAATGGGAACCGTTGGAAGACAGTTCATTGTGGTAGTTCTGAGAGGAAGTTTGATAGACAAGGGCGACATGAATATAGTCTAGAGTAGCAGTTGATGTCTGGTTAGATGGTTTGATGGGTCGATGAACTGCTATGTGATTGTATGATCAATGGATGAATTCTATTATGTGAAGACTGTAAAATGAGTGTTCTATAACAAGGTTGTTCACGGTGAATGTTGCTTTAAAATGACGTCAAAAAGACATTTTTGATATTTGTATGTAATCTCCATTACTATAATACAAAGTGATTTCTCTTGGTGTAGTGTGTTTTTCTCTCGTAAGGATTTTCCCACATAAATATGGTGTTCATATGTGTTTGTCAAATACTCTGTTTCTATTATTGCTTTCAAGTGCATCTCAATTGGACTATAATTGTAAAATTTAAAAGGTATCTCTGCATTCTTCCCTGAGGTTTTGATGTTAGGGGAGTTGTTTCTGCATCTAGCTTTCCTTACAAGTGGTATCAGAGCTTAGCCAGTTGTGTTATCTTTGTGGGTACATTGGGTTTTTTCAGTCAATTCTATTCAGTGGGAGTCCTATAGAAGTTATTAGAGCAAGTCAGTGATCCTAAGTACTTATCATCATCATGCCTTATGGAATTAATCATTCTGGCATCCTAATCAATCAACCATTATCATCTTTCAAAAAGAGATATGTTGCTTGTGTGACATGTTTTGCAGTGAATCTTTCAATTTGATCTATCATTTATCCATGGTTGCATTACCACTTTTTTGGGGTATCATTTTCCTTCACCTGGTCATAACATATAATCATTCCATCTTAAAAAATACAAAAAAAGCAAAAAAAAAGAGAAAAATACAAAAAAAGTAAAAAAAAGAGAAAAATACAAAAAAACCAAAGAAAAGAAAAAATATAAAAATCAAAAATGTCCTAAAAAATGGTTACCTTGATGAAACACGGAAAAAAAGTGTCTTCGTAACAAGAACAAAAAAAACAAAAAAAGAGAAAAATACAAAAAAAAAGGTGAAAAATCAAAAAAATTATAAAATCTTAAAAAGTGCAATAAAAACAAGTAGTGAAAACTTGGCAACAGGTGCTATTTGTGATAGGTTATATTTTCTATCTCTTTTAGCATGTCGACCATTCACTTTCGCCATCAATCTACCTATCAATAGAAAGTTTCATGTACATATCCTAACATCGCGGTTGTGTCTCACCCTAGACTAGGGGAAAAATCCGAAACTCACTGGGGGCAATAAACTTTGAGCGTGAACCAATACACAAACAACAGCAGTAAAACACAACCCAAAACAATGATCATAGTGTAACTCAACACTAAGAATCAATCACACAAACATAAACACATCAACCATCCATATCAAATAGCCAAATCAATCAAACCAAAAGCACACTTCACATGAATGATTGTTCTTCTGAATCATGGATTTATCATTGTGGCATGAATGTTGAACCATTGAACTTTGATATTTTTTATCATATCTCTGGAGCAACTCGATGATGTATTAAACTAGAGAAGCCAAAAGGACTATGATTTTTCTTTGTTTGTTGTCTATGATTTGATCACTATTAGTGTGCAAATTGTTGCAAGACATGCTCTACAAAGTATCACTAATGACATTCTGAATTTGCATAGGAAAACAGTTAACTCTTGTCTATTTATGCAAGCAATACTCAGGTCATTTTAGTTTAATTATACTTAGATGCTTGTGTTAACTTGCAATATCAAAAATCATGGAAGTAGTATTCAGGTCATCATGGTCTAAATATACCATTGATGTTTGTACTCACTTTCAACATTTTAAAGGCTCAATGATGATAAAAAGCACAACAAATTGACTATTACAAATGGTAACATCTACATATTAGATCTACATGGTTAAATTAGATTGCATCCATGTTATATTGTATCTATATCTATAAGGTTTCCAAAGCTGTAGCAATTTCACAACAATGTTATCTCATTTATTAATGGATTAAGTACACTTGACATTACCAAAAACACATCATTTTCATATAAAAAATACATCAGTTACATCTTCATTTGCATGCATTAGAAAACATTCTCATGGTTATGTGGAGGATCATGATAGGCCAAAAAGTGGCAATATGATGGGTATTTGTAGGGTATGTGGCTGATGACTTTTTAAATTTTACCCAAAATTGATGAAATGAAAAGGGTTTTTAAAGAAGATTCACAGCTTTCAACCAATATAAATTATGTTGTACTTTGAATTTAATAAATAATTATTATTCATTTTTTATTTGAATTATCACTAAAGTGTTGATTGATAGGTTGATTGAAAAACATCTATAGCTTTCAAATGGTATCACATTTTTTGAATCCAAAACATGCATCACATTCTCTACTTCATATACTTTAGGATTAAAAAAAGAAACATTTAATTTCATGAAGTGAGTTTTTATATTTTTTAACAGTTGTAATAAAGTTTTCATAATTAATTATTTACTTGGAAAAAATATACAAAAAAATATGCATCACATCTGGACATGAGTCCTCTACTTATGTCTAAAATCTTATAAAAAAATATTATCATTTATTGTGGTTAAGGTGGTTAGACGGACACCTAATTCTTATTTTTTTCCTAAAATTTAAGTACTAATACATTGAAATTTCAAATTTTCACCAAATAGATTTTTTTTCTTAAAATAAACCTAGTAGTTTACAAACTACTTTTATTTTTCTATAGATTCTATTCTTACATATTTTTGAAATAATATGGATAACTTATTTAAATTTTTACATGAAGTTGCATAACTCATATTTTTCTAATTGTTTTTTCACTTAAGGGCCTATTTTTTCCATGATGATCTTGCACATACCCTCATATAGTTGCACATTAGTTGCATCATCATTTCTATAAATTAGAAAACATTATCACATCATTCACCCATCCATACATCACATCATAATATTTGCATCAAAAAACACAAAAAGAAGTGCATTCCATCTCACTTGCATGATCCAAATCATTTCATCAATTATTAAAAGATAAAGAAATTGGTCCATTAAGATGATTGAAAGATATGTCTAACAGAGTAAGATTTCCAAGCAGAAAAACATCTCTATTTTAATAGGGGCATAATTGAACTTGATGCATCACTGCAATCACTTCTTTTATAAAATGGATCTGGATTCACATAAGATGATTGAAAGAAATGTCTAGCAAAGTAAGATTTCTAAGAAGAAAAAGTTGTTGAAGAAGATGACTGGTAAAAACATAATGCCATTGTTATGCACATCTAAAACCAGTAGTGAAGATGAATTTGTTATTACTCAAATCCAAGGCTAACAAAAGACTGACTGGATCATTGTATACACATCATACATCATTTTCATTATAAAATCCATCTCACATAGCATAAAACATCATCCATAAATCATATTGAATCATTAATCATGCATTATCATATCATCATTGCATACATCCCATAATCATCATCACATAAGCATCATCATATAAACATCATACACACATATAAATATGCACCCTCATGCAATCATTCCATACATATATTCATTGCATCATTTATTTTCATTAGAAAGGTACAAAAACATAAAATACATCACATTTAATTGGAATAATAGGATCCATCACATACATCATATCGACATCATTCATAAAGCATTGTAGAATCATAACATATCAGTTGCATCATCATTGGCATCCATAACATATCATATCATTATCATATGGAACATCACATAGCATAAGTAATAGAAATCAAATGAAACCATCACAATCATCATGATCCATCATCATCAAATAGAAATCAAATGCATCCATCATGATCATCATGATCATCATCATATAAACATCATATAGAAACAGATCATAATCATTGTCAAATATCATATAACGTCAAAGTCACAATGTCCAAGTGTACAAGGATATCCAAAGGTATAAAGTGATACATCAATAACAAAAATTGCAGTGTATCATAATGTCTAAAATCAAAGAGGTACATTATCAATGTCTCAACTGAATAAAGAGTGTATACATGTCTCAAGTACACCAAAAACTAAGAAATCGAAGCTATGTCATAATCCCCCTAGACGGTGTTGGCATCACATGACCAACACCTCCTCGACCTGACAAACCTACTCTAGGATCTCTCCTATCTCCAAAAAGCCACTACATAAAACCCATGCTAATGATCCAAGACTAGGACCTCCCTGACTGGGATTGTGCAAAACTCTCTCACCACTCAAGAGGAATGACATGAAAATATTTGACCCAATAAAACTCTACCTCCTAAGCAGTACAACATACCTCTTTGAATTAATCTAATGAACTAGTAGTAGGTGCAACCTACTGTAATCTCTCAGAGACACCCTCACCTACTCTACCCACCATCTCAATGCATCCCTCTCAGTAGTCATCATGGAAATCTACCCCTACATCTATCCCTATGCCTATCCCTAAGCTTGGACCTGGGTAAGTTGGGCCTATACCTACTATACCTACTACCTAGCTACATCCTACTCTATTGTCAATATAGTGCTCTGCCATTGGGCCTATGCTAGAAGATCCTAAACTTGCTCGAGCTGACCCTGAAGAGTCTCAACATGTACCTATAGTGCAACAATCTATGTTTACTGCTATGGTGAGGGTAACCGAACCTCCACATGTCTCCTCTTGTGAGGGACTCTCAACTCTCCAACATCTGGTCCTGGCACTCCTACACCCTGATCTCCTCCATTGCTCTCATCAGCATCACTCTCATCCCCATCTCCCTCCTCACTACCCTCCTCGTCATCCACCTCCACCTCTCTTTGTCGTCTGTGCCCATGACCTCCTACCCCCTCCTCTATTAATAGTGGCACTTGCGCATTCAGAATGGTGATCTGATGGAATGGATGTGTAAACATGTATAGAGCATACTCCTCTAATATTGCATCATCAGTGATATGTAGATGAACATCCCAAGGGACAACCTTTAAAACCTGAAAATGTTGAATTGCTATATCATAAGATAAAACTAGTCTCCACTCTATATCATCATGTCATCATCGTGGATAATCGGCCATGCCTTGGAGCATACCCTACACTCTGCCATACTATCTCAAAACTTGTAACAATAAGAATATCTCAATAATGAACTAGGTCTTCCCAATCAAGTATAGGGTGTAATGCCCCGCCACGCAACCCTAGAGGAAGTTGCAATTCATCACTTAAACGTACCAATTTTTTTTTTTTGTTTGTTTAAGTACAAATAACATGAAATATGAATACACATTGCCAACAACCTCTAAGGCCACGAGACAAGATTACTTTAGAACCCAAACAACAACAAACATTAATATAAACCGAAACATTAAACACTTAAGGAAATGAGACCACATACATTCCATACAAGATAGCTTGCAACGAAGGATAAGAAATACCAAAAGATTTCAATTACAAGAATAACAATAAGATTACAATACTCATTCCCCGAATGAGGTAAGTCCAAAAGTTATGATTACACTTTACAAATTCCACCTCGATAACAAATGAGGGGTAATAAAATACAATAAGAGCGGAAAGAAAGAAGTGTGAGAAGAATCTGATTCCCACGAGCTCTCCAATTGGAAACACGATCACACGAACATGAAGAAGGACCAACGGAAGAATATGCACGCCACCCGACCACGTGGAATCCAAAAGGTTCCACTCCCTCCGTGCTAGGAGATAGTAACCAGGAATTCCTACCAAGATCATCTACCACTAGACACGGGTCACACAAAGCTGAAACAAAATAAATACAAGACCTCATCACAAGACGGAACGGTCAAACGTACAACTCTAGGTACGACTCACACAAAACTGCCACAGGTTACATTGCTTCCAGACATAGAATAGATCAAGAGTGTCACAATTAACCAAAACAAACTGCTGACTTAGGAAGAGTGTCATCGCATAGTTCGTCAAGGGATATCCTCTGGGAATCTTCCTAGGCCCCGGCCCCCACTACACGGGTATCCTGGTAGCCTCTACCGCATTCCCGGCACCCATGCTTACTCATGCGGAACCAAATACCTCTCGTAAAGACGAGATAGATGATCTTGCCATTCCAGGCCTTCCCGTCTCATCCCAAGTCTACAACAAGCCCTTGGGTCCATGAGCGAGGCATACTTAATCTTATTTAATGTTTGATGCATCCTAAACTTCTAAAAGTTTATTTAGTTATCACTGAATTAACCAACTTGCAAAAAGGTTATCCTGGTGCCACTTTGTGCACCGGCGCCTATTTGCAAGCCACTCTCCTAAGACAACACACATGATCATAATCACAATAGGTGACCAGATAAACACAACCTCTCTAATCAAGGAGGTAACAATCGATAACTCACACCAACATTGGAGGCAACAAGATTAAGACCCTCTCCAAACATTAGAGGAAAACAACAAAACAAAACCACTCCATCCAAGGAGGCACATAATAAAAAACCTTCCCCTATTCCAAGGAGGCACAAATTACCAAACCTGTACGAGAAAATCGGGTGAAACGACAAGGTGAAACTATACATAATTTCCCTAACACATCAAAGGTTGAATCACATGCCACAACCGATATTGATAAAAGAACTCCTAAAAGGAAGACTTTCAATACATTCACACTAATTCCACCACACAACGAAGAAAAACAATTAACCACTGAGAACATTGCAGATAATGAAGTGAGCTACTGTTCGGATTTCCTAAATCCAATCAAACATAGTATTCATGGCTTGCATTTATCCAATCAATTGAACCTATCTCTTTTTACGACAAAGAAACATTCAAAGAACCGATCATTTACCCTACATTACACAACCATATTCTAAAATCAAAACGTTTCAATAAATAACATCATTGAATTGAAATCAAACCAATTAATAATTCTACATCTCACAATCATATACTGTAATTAAACCCACTTGTTTTATGAAGCATTTGGATTAATAAATTACTCTTTATTTCCAACCTAGCAATAAAACAACTCAATCTCATATGATTCATTGATATATTTGTTACTTCTAAGTTCCTCACTTGTATTCTATGTTTTGAACGTTTGATAAGTAGACGTTTGGATCAAATAAATCAGTCTATCTTTCAATTTGCATTAATAATCAACTAAATCTTCAACTAAAAGTCATCTCTACTTGGATACGAATACTTTCCGACAAATTAACTTAATACTTCAATCACACTGATGACATTTAAGCTTCTATAACATTTCTTTATATTTCGTTTCCCAATCTCATACCTAAAAAAAAAATCAATCTTTAAAATAAAAGCAATCGAATATCTAGACTCTACCCTTTAAATAAATTATTGACTATGCAAAAAAAATAAATTCAACGTTCTAGATATTCCATTTGAATATAAAATCTACTTTTGCTTCTATTTCGAATCAAAATCATCTTCCAGTTATCTACATTTAAATCTATCCCCTTTAATCTCATTTGCCATGATTAACCGTAAAAAAAAAATCAAACTAACTTATAACTAAGTCAAACTTTTGATAATTAAAATAACTGATTAAAATAAATATTTCATCATCTCTTAGTTCCATACCTAAATTCCGTATTCAAACGTTTTTAATAAATAAGGTCATTCGATTGAATTAAGTCAATCATTAACTCTCTATTTACCAATTATCTTCATAATCGGGATATTTATATAAATAAACACTTATTCGAGTCACATAATCTATATTTCATTAAAGACAAATAATTTGACCAAATCCAAATCAATATTTTAATTAAAACCTTTGCTCGTTCGCTAGACACATTTCCTCTAGAATACCCTTTTTAAAATTTCTTTTTACTAATTAACATTATGCCAAATACAATATCATTTTATTTGCATAAACATAAATTATTTAAATACAATTTTTGAACTCCCATTTTACAACTCCAAGAGTTTCGGATTAAGGCAAAATTTAAATAACATTGATTAATAAAAGGAACCTCGTTTAATTTCTATTGGCGGTAAAATCAACCCATTAAGAAAATTTATATTTTAATACTTCATCCCATAACTTATATAATTATTCTTTAAATGCTTCGTTAAAAAAAAAACCCAATTTACTATTCCAAATTAATATTCCCCTAAAACAAAATTTGTTTAAATTAAACTATTAAATGTATATATATCTATTTAATAATATGTAAATATTATATATATACCATATTATAATATTATTATATATATCAATTATATATAATATCATAATATTACAAAATATATATATAATATTTATATATATTAAAATAACATATAAAATAATATATTTAAAAAAAACTAAAATACTGAAAAAACTTTATTCTTTTAAAAGAAAGGGGAGCCCACTGTGCTGCAGTCGGAATGAGGGGCTGCGGCCTGTGAGTTGTCGCTGTTTCCAGCCCCCACTCATGGGGGCCGGCCACTGGAGAGGGCAGCTCCTCCCATAGTGAGGAGGCTGGCACGAGAGTGCCAGTACATACAAAACCCCGGCACAAATTTTTTTTTATTTTTTTTTAATTTAAAAGAAAAATTTCGTTTTAGAGAAAAATGACCTTCCCTGGTTTTTGATGAGTTAGACCAGATAAAAGAAAAAAATCATAACAGAAGATATGTATATATATACATATGATATAAGTATGTATATATATAAATATACACCCAATTTCATTCACAGATTTGGGAAAATCTTTATGAGAAAAGGCCAAGAAGACAGATTTAAGACAAAATAAAAGATGGATTTTCTGGGTTTTTTCCCCAAATAGGTAAATGCATTAAATATTTTCTCTAAGTTTACTATTGCTAATTTAAAATCTAATTTCCATGGGTTTTGTTGGATTTTCAACCACATATCAAAGATTTCCTAACAAGCATGAAGGGTTTCATCTATTTCAAAATGAACAAAAGAATAAAGAAAAACTTGATTTTGCTCCACAATTTGAAACCTTCTTCAATCCTTCCTTTTGAATCCAACTCTCACCAAGCCTCCATCTCCTTCAAAATTTCAAGCAAAGCCATAGCCCACCAAAATTTTTCTCCAAATTGCAAGCATAAAATTTTTATGAGCCATTTCTTTTCAAAATAGGGTTTTATTCAATTTGGTCAAAGCAACCCTAAAATTCCCACTATCTAAATTTTTAATTCAAAAGCCCATTTCCTAAATTTTAATTCATTAAAAGGATTTT
>VDFB02153826.1:0-19281 GCA_007258455.2 Sequoia sempervirens
TATATATATATATATATCTTTGCAAAAAAAACACTTGAGTGTGTAATGTGAAGAGAAGAAAAAGTCTAGACATAATATTATTGTGAAATCATATTGTAAAGAGGAAGAGTGGGCTCATATTTTTTTTCATCTCTGATTGCATTACAAAGATTATTTTTGAATTGGGCATTATTGCAAAATCATTTTGTATCCTATTGTAATTTTATGACTACAAAGAATTATTTTAGTTATAAGGTTTTGATGGGTTGCAATATCTTGAATGTTTGATGAAGTTGGTGCTTCAGAAAGATTATGGGAGTTGGTGCTCCATATTGTAAAAGAGTTGGTGCTCTTTGATTAATAAAAGGGAAATTTTAGCTAGTGGTTTTTTATACCCCAAGAGGGTTTTTCCACTCAGGAAATCTTTGTGTTATGTGATGTTATTTATCTCTCATTTTGTTTCATGTTAATGTGCTCATTCAGTCAATGCTCTGATAATTTTATTGTGCTCAAAAGGTTCTTATTTCAAAAGTTTGTTATGCAAAGTTAAAAAGCCTTATGTTAAGCAAATTAAAAGTGCATTGGGGAAAGTTGTAGTTCCGTTTCAAAAGCACATACAAGATTGTTCGCACACTAATTGAACAATATCATATGATGCTTTTAACATGAGTTGTAAATATTAATCAAGTTTCATGTCAATATGATTTAAAGTGTTAATGTACACTTGCATAAACAAGTCTGCCACATTGAGTTTAAATTAGTAAAAAGTTTCATTGTGCTTTTAGAGTCAAAAATTAAAAATTATCTCACTTTGATTCACCCCCCCTCTCAGAGTGAATCCACTTCCAACAGATTTGTGAAGAATTATGGCCGTATAGTATCACCCCTCACAAATTTATTGAAGAAGTATTATTTTCATTGGAATGAGTTTGTTAATACAAAATTTGAGAGATTGGAGGAGGCTATATGTGTACAAATATAGTGCTTGCCACTCCAGAACTCATCAAGGATTTTATTGTGGAATGTGATGCTTTAGGAAATGGTATAGGAGTAGTTTTCATGTAGGAGGGCTGACCAATTGCTTTTGAGAGTCATCAATTAAAGGGTAAAAATAAAATCAAACCTATTTATGAGAAGGAAATGCTAGCTATTCTTCATGCAGTAAAATAATGGAGGCCTTATCTAATGGGTAGACACTTCAAGGTTAAGACATATTGTGATAGCCTAAAATATATTTTGGAACAAAGATTATCTTCTGAAGAGCAACAAAAATGGGTCACTAAGATGTCGGGATATGACTTTGAGATTGTATATAAGAAAGGGAAGTAAAATGTTGTGGTAGATGCACTTTCTACAAAGGATGAGAAAGATGAAGCTTTAGTGTGTGCCATTTCAATATTACAAGAAAATTGGGTGGCAAAAGCCAAAGCGGAGTGGAAGAATGATGTTGCTACAAGTAATCTTGAATTCAAAAATTAAAGTGTGATCCTAGTAGTTCATATAAGTTTTGTTGGAAGGAAGATACTCTCTGATATAAAAAGTGATTGCATCTCTACAAGAATTCCACTCTTCAAAAAAATATTCTCACAAAACTTCATGAGTCTTGAGTTGGTGGTCATTCAAGATTTTTGAAGACATCATTAAGTCAAGCAAGATTTTGTTGGGAAGGGCTAAAAGGTGCTGTTCAAATTTTTTTGTTAAATGTTTGGTTTGTCAAAGTAAAGGGGAGGCCATTAAGACATTGGGTCTCTTGCAATCCTTAGTTATTCCTAGCCAACATTGGGAAGAGGTATCTATGGACTTCATCACAAGGCTTCCAAAATATAAATGTCATAATGTCATCATGGTAGTAATATATCACCTCACTAAATATGCACATTTCATTGCATTATCACATCCTTTTACAAGTAAAGTGGAAAAGGGATTTTTTTGGAGAATATACAAAAGATACATGCTACACCTAAGGTTATTGTCAATGATTCTGATTCTATCTTTGCTAGGTTTTTTTTGGACATATTTATTCTCATGTTTTGGTACTCAATTGGCTCATAATTCTTCATATGATACTCAATTTAGTGGGAAAATTGAGGTTGTTAATAAGTGTTTGGAAGGATATCTATGGTTTTTCACTTCATATAAACAATCTCAATGGGTAGATTAGTTACCACTAGTGGAATGATGGTATAACATTTCCTTTCATAGTTCATAAAAAATACCTCAATTTATAGCACTATATGGATATTAGCCTCCTTCCATCACATCATCATTGAAAGTGTCACCAAGAGTTTAGGTAGTGGAGGACCACTTGATTCATCAAAAATAGGTACTCTCAAGACTCAAGGAGAATTTAGCCATGGCACAAAATCAAATGAAGCAAAAGGCAGACCAACACTGTAGTGAAAGAAGTTTTGAAGTTGGGGATTAGGTCTTCTTAAGATTGTAGCCTTTTAAGAAAATATAAATGAAGCAACATAAAAAGAATAACAAGTTTTCTCCAAAATATTATGGCCCATACCAAATCATGCAAAAGATAGGTATTATCGCCTATAAGTTGGATTTTCCACCAACAACAAAGATACACCAAGTTTTTTATATTTCTTGTTTGAAGAAGTTAATTGGGAATAATATCCCTAAAAAAGTATAACCAAAGCTTGATGAAGAAGGAAGAATCAAATTGGAACCAAAGATCATTCGTCAAACATACAAAAATAAGTTAACCTAACTAGAACATAAATTGAGTATCTCATCCAATGGAAGAATTTACCAGTTGAAGATGCCACATGTGAGGATGAGGAGTTCATTTAGAAAAATCCACATTTGATTAGCATTGAGGACAAGCTTCTATGAATAGGGGGAATTCTACGCTCTTAATATTAGTGTATGTAGGGTTACAAATAGTTGGCTTGTGGCTATCCGAACTCTTAATTAAGTCATATTATCATTATTATATTTTTATTTAGTTATATAGGTCAGCCTAAGGCTTATATAGGGCTATCTAGGTTGGCTTGTGAAGAAAACACACACACACACACAAAGTTATATTGAGAGAGGGGAGGTGAATCAGTATAGGACCAAAATTTCAATTTATTTTAGAAATCATAAAGCAATAATCAAAGTATCCACACAAGCAAGATCTAAGAAAAGAGAACAAAAGATGCACACACAATTTTACGTGGAAACCCTTGTAGGAGAAAACCATGACAAAATATTGATTTTATAGGAAACTTCTTACAAATTTGTAGGCACCAACCCATAGGAGACACCAATACCCTTCACTCAACACTAGCTCAACAAGAGACAACGATCTCTTTGAGTGAGAGGCTCCAACCTCTTGATCTTTCAAAGTAGAAGGCACCAACCTTCAAAATATAAAGTGATTATAATGTTGTTGGATCTTCCCTAGATCCCTTCAAGGACTTCAACAAAAATCTACCTGCTTCTTCACACAAATATGCTTTGAACCTCTACTTTCAAACCTCCATTTAGATTTGCAATATGATCTTCAAAATATGCTCAGAAATCTTTAATATTTTCTCATGAATCTACACTATGATCTTCAATGATGTTCCCTCATGAGTTTTCTCCAATGTTACTTCTCAAAATAAGATTAAACAAGTCTCATAAATCTCCTCAAATAATTGATAAATAATTTCTGCAATAACTCTTTCTTTTTGCTCTTCATACACTAGTAAATCAACTCTAAGTCTGAATGATATTGTAATAGAATTGATGTGGAATGAGCCTCCATCCAATCCTTATTTATACACCATCAAATGCTTCTTCAGCCATGAGTTGCATCCCCTGAATAGGTCATCCCATGAAACATGATATATTTTTATTTTCCTTTCCCAAATTTGGGTGCACCTTCTTAGGGGGGTCGAACCCTATAATAAATAAATTAAAAATTTTATTTACAAATTTCAATACCCAAGATGGAGCACCACTAAGAGAGGGTCAACCTCATGTAATTTATTTGATTTTTCTCCAAGTGGGGCAACTTAGCAAACAAAGGATTTGTTTATTTGTTTATTTAATTTTAAAACCTTAATCTGGGTGCCAAGAGTAGATGAGGTTGGCCAAAAATAA
This sequence comes from Sequoia sempervirens, assembly GCA_007258455.2. NCBI lineage: Eukaryota > Viridiplantae > Streptophyta > Pinopsida > Cupressales > Cupressaceae > Sequoia > Sequoia sempervirens. The sequence goes on from VDFB02153826.1 coordinate 4,066, forward strand.
GGTCATTTTGAAAAAAATCCTTTGAAATCAATGACAATAATTATTCTAACAATCTCCCCCTTTGTCATTGATGACAACCCTACAAAGTAATCATCTTGAAATATTGTATGATCAATGCATTTCCCCTTGACTGAATTTCTCCCCTTGACTGAATTGCTCCCCCTAACTCTATTCCTCCCCCTTTGACATCAATGGAAAATGCTTTATAGGGCTAAAAGATAAGGCAATGAATAACTACCCCTAAACATATGCTTAGTTTGAAGCATTCAATGACTATATGAGAGTGATATCACTCCCAATTTCCCCCTTAGGTACTAAAAAGTCTCTTTTGGAAGAGGCTTTGTGAAGATATTTGCAATTTGGTATTGTATATCAACATACTCCAACTTTACTTGTTGCTCAAGTAATTGCTCCCTCAAGAAATGATACTTAATTGGAATATGCTTTGTCTTGGAGTGCATAGCTGGATTTTTTGATATGTTGATGATACTTGTATTATCATAGAGTATGGGAATGGAATGCTCATACTCAACCTTAATATCTTTCAAAGTCTGTTTCATCCATAAAACTTGTGTGCAACATTTTGCTACTGTTATATATTTTGCCTCTATTGTAGATAATGAAATTGGCATTTATTTATATTGGTTAACCAAGATACAAGGCAATTGTCAACAAATAATGCTCCTCCACTAGTGCTCTTCCTATCATCCACTGCCAACCCTCTACATCTGTATATGCTATAAGGGTGAAGTTTTGATCTCTTGGATACCAAAATCCAAAATCCATATCCCCTTCAAGTATTTCAATATTCTTTTAATTGCATTGACATGTGTTTCCTTTGGAGAGCTACTTGAAAGCATGCTACCAAACCAATTGCTTGTATAATATTAGGCCTTGTAGCTATTAGATATAGAAGACTTCCAATCATGTATCTATACATAGTCTGATTCACTACAAGAGATTCATCATCTTTGCTCAATTTGTAACTTGTAACCATAGGAGTACTTACTATATTACTATCTTCCATCTTGAATTTCCTTAACATCTCTTTAACATACTTGGTTTGAGAAATAAAGATCCCTTTATCTGACTAAGAAATCTACAAACCTATAAAATCCACCCCTCAGGAACTACAATTTTTTTTTAATTCACCACCACTACCAACTTAATTTACCATGCATATTTCATCTAAATCTGACGTGTTAAATTCAAAGGTTCTTCATTCATCTTTGTGACAACAAATCAACATCACTAATATGCTTACATTCAAAAGTGTTAGGCTCATACTTGACTAGGATCATTCCTAGACCTAGAACTAAACCTCGAGGGTTCATGTTGACCTAAGTTCCTACATATCCCCTTGTGGGAACAAGAGGCTTCATAGTTCACCTACTAATGTTAGAGGGAGTTCATTCTCTCCTCTTGCACATGAGACCCCTAATCTCTCTTTTAACTCATGACTATTAATTAAGCATACGTTAGATCACTTAGTCAAATATAATATAATGATAATAACTTTTCCATCAAGTGTTGGGTCCATACCAAGCATTACCAAGAATTCGTGTACAAAAACTCACAATATTCACACTCACAATATTCACAAGAGGCATATCATACCATAATCCCAAGGATCATTCACAATGACTATTACGAGCATACCTCCATATACACAAGTTGAATAGCTCATACACATCACAAGTACAATAATGATTGGATCATACACAAATCACAAGTACAATGGTGATTAACTCATATGTACATCACAAGTACAACTCTAATTGTATCATTTGCAAATCACAAGTATGTAACAATGACTGGCATACACATATCACAATTTCATTAGTGACTGACTCCAACATACATCACAAATACATAGTGATTAACTCCAACACATAACATGTACATAATGATTAGCTCCAACATATATCACATATAAATAGTGATGGACTCTAACATACATCACAAATACACAATAACAAGCTCCAACATACACCACATACACATAGTGACTAGGTAACACATCCAAAATGGTTGACTAACACATGTCCATAATGCATCCTAGATAGAAAATAATATTAGTTCATTGCACACTACACTGTGGGTCCTATCTTTTCCTCTAGTATTTTACACCATTGGATGATTGGGAGGAGGATTCAGTGCATCCAATACTATGCCTCAAGTCCGTCCTCAACCCCACAAGGCCAATTAAATAGTCTAACAATTGGGAAGGGGATTTAGTGCATCCCATACTACACCATGGGTCTGTCCACCATCCCAAGGTTTTCTCCAAGTAGTGAACCTACTGTAACCTGGTGGATTCCAACTTCAATTGCTTATAGGCCACCAAAGACAAGTCTATCCTCCCAAGAAGAAGTAGCTCCTAACATATACCACCTTGTGACCTTAATGGTATTGTCAGCTATCATCTTCACAATCTCGAGTAACACTTGGCATTGGTCACTTCCGTGCTTATTAGTGACATCCATTAATGCCCTTGATACAACGATTAGCCCCAAATTACAATTACCCACATGGGTGGGTCCCTACCCATTCAACTGCTATGATCGTATTATAACCAGGGTAGCCAACTACCTTTACCTCTGTGAACAAAGTGAATGCTGACTAATCCCTAGCAATAGCCTAGACATCGATCATTGGCATGGTCTAATGAATTCTTGTCACTACTCAAATATCCCAAAGGTTCACACTTGGGAAGGTCATACATAACATGAATCACAATAACAATCAATAGGTACACGAGCCTATACATAGAGACCTCTAGATATAGAGTCAGTTTTCACAACACATACAAGTTACATGAAACCAACATAGGATGAAATTTACCCAATATATACATATATTCAAATACCAATTATAAATTAGTTAAATCCCTTCATTCTATTTAATATATAAAAGCATACTTTGTATTAAATACAAGTTATTAGATTTTCCTTACTTGATCATACCCATCTGGTACCCATTTTAGCCTCAAAATAAATTTTAAGGAGAAAAGGTAAAACCAATTAGGAACAACCCCATACCTTGGAGTTATCCCCCCCAAACCCCCCTAGAGACACCAATCCCTAATTTTATCTATAGACACCTACCTATTGGAGACACCAACCCCCAATACAAAGATCAAATCAATAAGTAGAACACCAGTCCTACCAGATTACAAAGATAAAGCTTGTGAATCTTCAATATTGATTACATAGCTTACACAAGATTTGAACTTCCTTCATACACTCTTCTACACTCCTTATGATCTTTTGATGGGGTGATACCACAATAGTGGGTTACACTTTTTGGCCAAAATCAAGACATTGAAATTAACATTTTTCACCAAATCTCCATCTCCTCACATCTATAGCAACTAAACCATGTTAAGAGTCTTAAGATGAAGAAAAATAGTGATTTGTGATATTTTTTGTGTAGATTCTAATTATATTTTTAAAAAAAATTGCAAATCCTTTTATGTAATTTTTAATAACTTATTTTTTCTACTAAACAACATTTTTAAAAAGTGATGTTTATTATGTACCACATAATTTTTTTTATAGAAATGATACAATTATAATTTTTAAAATGCATATTTTTCACACCAATATCTCGGGCATGGATATTTTTTCATAATTTTTTGTCGCATATATATATTTTAATTAATTTTCTAAGTCAGAGTAATTAAAATTTGGACAGAGGTATATTTTGTAACACATAAATTTTTTGTATGCATTTGAATTAATGTTTTTTTTTGGAATAAAGACATCAATACCTAGGACACACATATTTTTTAGAATTTTTTTCTCTATTTTCCTATTTTTTAGTATGTGTGAAAGAAATACCTTGATGTTCATTGAAAAACCTACATTCACAAGAAATAAAAAATAAATATAATAATCAAACTCAATATATGTAAAATTATACTTTTTGGGAAGTTTATAATAAGGGCTACATACTTACAAAACATAAATTTTAAATCAATTCATTTGATCCCCCAAAAGGTAAAACAAAAGTGGGTTTTTATCAACATTTTGATAACCGTAGAGGAGACTCCATTATAGGTATAGTTTAAAACTAGTGAGGTTCTATCCAAAGGGGTTTGATCTAAAGGGGGCCTTGATCAAACCATCTTTAATTAAAATCCTTTAAATGTAACCTTTCTAGGATTAAATCATTATATTTTTCAAAAATATGTGATTTTAGGAAAAAATTAGGATGTCCCAGAAAGTGTAACCCATTATTGTGGCAACATCCGATGATGGCACACAGTTGAGATGCCACTCACATTAAATAACACTAGTTCACAAAGATTCTCTCACAATTATATCCTTGTATATTCACTTACCACCTCTCCTTTTGTTCACACACATAGCTATATTATCATGTGAAGTTTGATGATGATTATATAAAACACTCTACATAAGACATCACACCATGTTGGCCAAGGATCCACAATTAACCAAGATGATATAAGGTTGACCTAAATTCAAATTACATGAAACATGTAATAGGTCGATCCTAAATCAATTTTTTTTTCTTCGAAGGAACATGGTGTCATGCGGTTCTATAGGAACCTTAACTAGGACCTATCTTAACATCCACACTATCTCTAAATAACATGCACTACTAACCATTGTCGCATAGTTCTAGAACACTAACTGGTTAACAAATAAGCACATAGAACTTTCTGTCACTTAAATCTTTTTGCATGTTGAACATAACTTCCAAAAACTATGGAATATGATAGAACACGTGTAGGCATACTCTCCTTTCAAATTGTAAAAAAATCTCACTTAGAAGAGAATACAAAGCATAACTATATTGCTAGAGAAACCTATGTGCCTTGAGAAACTAACTTCCAACATTTCAGATGAGAGTTTTGGATCACCCCTATCAAAGTGAATAGATACATGCAAGATATTGCAAGCCTATAGTAAGGAGTAAGTAGTCAAATGTGTTCTCAAAATGCAAGTTGATAATGATAATTAAAGTACTGTTACATCCATTTTTCAACTAATATTACACATCACACTTCTGAATCACCTTTTCAGTCATGAATAGATGTAGTATGATACTACATATAATCCTCAATTGATTTATTAATATAGCTAGAAATATATACTTCCATAGCTCAAAATTCTATGACAATACAATTACATTTATTTCTCACCGATCTACTAACCACATTACTTTGACACTAGTGAGCACCTTTGACATCAATGATAACATATGTTTAACACTCTTGTCTTCTTGTCTTGTCTATTTAATACTATCTATTTGATCTCATCTACTTTATTCGTAATAAGGGTTCTCCTCCTTTGTGGGGTTTATTTCTATTACATGTCTTTACAATTGTGATAGGGGTTCTACTCCTTTGTGAGGCTTTTTTCTATCACATGTGTTCACATTTCACACATTTTTGTATTTATCTCTATCTATCTAGTTGTTTGTGGAGGTGGAAACACCAAAATAGGGGTTTGACTGAGCCAAGCCCCAAAACAACCCCCAACATTTTTCCGTCTCTGTTTGTGTGCAAATGTATGGATTTTGACAAGTTGGACATTTGAAATTCGATGCTTTTATTCTCTATTTTATTAGAGATGATAGTGCAAGGTATAAACGCCCTCATGGTGCATTGTCATTCGTGGTCGAGGCTTAATCCTCCTAAGGGTAAAATCTGTGATTTATGTACTTCCTATTTTTATATACTAGAAATTCTAATTTTGTTATCAGTTCATGCTATCAACTGATTTTGTCATTCTTTCCATTAGTAGTTTAACATTTATTTAATTAAGTTGTGCAAATACTCTCCATTCTTGATTTCGTTCACCCAAGCTTTTATCCCTAAGGTAACTGAGGGATATTTTCTTCTTAAGACCCCACTATCTTGAGAGTAGAAAATCCCCTCCTCTACTGTTACAAATATGAATTTTTAACTTGTATGATAGCAATGAATATTTAAGAAAACATAAATCAACAAAAAAGAAACCAATAACATAGGAGATTTACATAGCATGATATTTACATGGGAAAAACCATTTCGAGTAAAAAATCCATAGAAAAAGAGGTCAAGTATGTATTATCTTGAAATAAGAATGCAATACATTCACTCCCTTCTCTCTTGCAACCAAAGTAAAATATATATTTTTATATTATGCAACTTGGGGTGCTGCCACAATAATGGTTTACACTTTCTAGGAGATCTTGATTTCTACTAAAATCACATATGTTTAGAAAATATAATGATTTAAGCATTGAAAATTTTGATATATAACTGATTCCAATTGAAGAGGGTTTGATCAAACAACCTTAGACCAAGCCCCCTTGGATAGAACCCCACTGGTTTTAAACCATACCTATAACAAAGTCTCCTTTACACTTATCAAAATGTTGATAAAAAACCACTTTTGATTTACATTTTGGGGGATCAAATGAATTCATTCAAATTTTTTTTTTTTGTAAGTATGTAGTCCTTATTATAAACTTCCAAAAAAGCATAATTTTAATTAAATTTAATTTGATTATTGCATTTATTTATTATTTCTTGTGCACGTAGGTTTTTTAGTGAAAATCAAGCTCTCTGTTCTGCACATGTGGAAAAATAGTAGATTATCAATTTTTTTTGAAAAATATGAGTGTACCAGATATTGAAGTCCTTAGTCCAACAAAAAAATAAAAATTGAATTTTGATACATACAAAAAAAGTTATGCGTTATAGGATTCACCTATGTCTGAATTGTAATTGGTTTGACTTTGAAACTTGATTAAGGAAAAAATATTTAATAAAACACTATAAAACCAATTGGCACTAGATATCATAGTTACAAATCTAAATTCAAAAAAATAGAATTTTATCCTTCATGGAAAAAAAGTTGCATTATACGATGAGTGTCACTCCTTAAAAATGTTGTTTACTGAAAAAATAGTTTTCGAAGAAGATGGAAAAATAAGTACAATCTGATTCCCAAAAAATTGAAAAAAATATATTTAGAATCTAAAAATAAAATTTCAAAAATCACTAGTTTGCATCATCTTCAAATTCCTCACGGTTTAGCCGTTATAGATGCCCAAAAGTGAAGATTTTGTTAGAAAAACATATTTTAGTGTCTAGTTTGGCCAAAAATTGTAAACCAGTATTGTGGGATCACATCTTGACATTGCTTCACTTCACCACAAGCACTTGTTAAAAACAAGGATAATTCAAATGAATCTCAACATTAACAAGTATGAAATCTATCTACTTGCAATTTCTAATACCTTATTTGGGCTTCCCCTACAAGCTAAAATATAGTCTCTTACAATAGTCTTACAACAAAAAAAAAACACAATTGATTGAAATAAATCCCACTAATTTAGGACATCTATTTTATTATGCAATCCCTATAAATTAAGGGATACTCTTACAATATATCATAAGTCTCCAAATAATTAGCTATTCTAGGATGGATGCCAAATTTGACATTATCACCCCATTAATATAATAACTAAATGGGGGTTCACCCCACAGTGTGATGGTAAGTCACAAGGCCTTGTGGAGAGGGCTTCCTAGGTTCAACTTGCACCAAGGAAAGGTTGTTTGGAGGACGGATGCACATATTAGGAATGTTAAGGTGATGAACATATAAATACTGTCTTGGCCAGAGCCGAACACATGAGGGGGCTTGCAGAGTTGGGAGCCGAATGCCTGGGTGATGATAGTGGTGGAAAAGGATGCATAGGGGTGGAAGGGATGGAGGACGGAATAAATGGAAGGTGGAATGGAATGGAGAGGAAGAAATGAAATAGTGGAACAGGAAGGATGGAGGGAGATGGAGTGGAATGGAGAATAGGAAGGGAGAAGGGAACACAGTGGGGACAGTGTTGGGAGGATGGGAAGAAGAAGGGTGAACAGAGGGGAGAGGAGTAGTGATGACTGGCGATGATGGAGGAAGCCAAAGGAGGAAGGAAGGATACAACTGCACGATACAAATCAGAAATGAAGTTGGGGATGGGGTCCCCCATTGTGACCCCACTGGTTCATAGCTCTAGTCAAAAGCGATTATCGATAAAAAAAATAAAAATATAATAGCTAAATGAGTTTTACTACCAACGAATCCCATATCCCTTATGATTACATTCACAAATTATGACATAGAATAATTAAATATAGAGGATTTTTAAATTTGATAGCACTGTAATCCTAACATTAAGCGTAGTGGACATAAAAGTTATCCCTTAACCCCTACACAACTAAATTAGTTTTGAGAGCGATTTACAATCCAAGATCATAATTAGATACTAAATTATTAAGTCTAAAAATTTCTAATTTATTTTAAATTTTAAAATTTAATTTTGAACCTTAAATAGATGAATTTGAATTTTAATAAAAAATTAAAGCAATTTTTAATTGACTATTGTTGATTATGATGATGTAGAGCTTTCCAAGATCTTGAATCTAAGACAATGGGTTCAAACAACTTCATGGATCAAAAGTCACGGTCTCTACATATTTTGGCTCTTACAATAATTAGTATATTATTCCCATCTTATTAGAATCTACGTAAGGCAATACTATTGTAATAAAAATTATTTGAACAAAAAATATTATTTGTACATATTAAACAATGATATTTTATAATTTTCCCACATAAAATATATATTTATTTTCTCCAAAATAAACACACAATGTTTTAATTGAAAATATTTTAAAAATCAAGTTTTGACATTCTTATTGGCTAAACAATTTTATTTGTTATTGTAGAATTTACATTGGTCAAGACATTAAACAATTGGACTTTTTATAATTTTAAGTTGTTAATATATTTTTCAAATCAATGAAGTCCTTTATTAACCACTTGCTTTTTTTAATAAGTACAAAATAATAGAATGAAGATAGACAAAATCCTCTCAAAGCTAATCATATATGACTATCATTTCTAAAAAGGAATAAATGGGCTAGTAGTTAATAATAGTACCTAATGTATATATTTAGTTTAATAACATTAAAAATATTCTAAAAAAAGCCTTGCACCTGCCACCAAATATGTTTTTAATTATAAGATATATTTATTAATCCATCACCTCTCTATTTAAACCAAAACAAACTATATAAAAAAATATACAAACTTCAACTATTAATTTTTAATCCACCTAAAAGATTTAAATTTTGAAAAAAATTACATTCATGAATAGTATAGCCTATCAAGAGTAGTGCGTAGGACAGACACACTTCTGACCTTTTTACCTTTCTTGACCTTTACCCATAACCCCTTCTTCATTATCCCGTACTCCCATAAAACATCTGAAATTTTCTTACAATTAGTGAAGTGGCTGCGACCATATGCTACCATTGTAATTATCCATTCTCCTGCACGCACCTTAATTCTAATGCCATAGTTACAGCCATACCCAAAGCCATAGCTATAACGTTGAAGTGATTGATTTATATCCTCCACCGAAGTAGAGCTGTTAACCACAATCACAAAGCATACAACTGCATAATTCAATTTTGACCACCACTGAGGATAAGTTCCGGAAGTACAACTTTCGATCACTCCATCGACGCCAAAAGTAGCGTCACAAAACATATACTCGTTTAAAATTGACTCCGCGCTCCATCCACTGCTCTTCCAATCATGTACATTCCCCTTGACGGCATGCTCTGAAAATAAAGACAAAATACTCAGTTCATCCAGTGTAAATTCTTTTCATTTACACATCACTTTAAACGTACTTACGAAAATATAGACTATCTTGTGAGAAGAAATAAGAAAACAGAGCTCGGGATCAATAACGAAATAAAAGAACACTCAACTGATGAATGCAATTCCGTGTTACTGCATTGCGACAATAACAAAGTCCCATCCATCGTAATCCACGCAACTCTTCAATACCTGTTATGTTCTCCAGTCTCTCACAAGACTCGACCTCAATTCGGCCCAAGCAGCTGAGTCTGGCAAGACTTGGTAACTCCTCAAGCTCAGGACACTATAATAGTCAGCTCTCCAAGCTTCTTTAAATCACCAGTTACCGATACTCTTTGCAAACCTCTGCAACTTCGTATACACAGACTGTTGACTGTTGTTGGCAGCGTAATATTCTTCGTCTTCTCACAAGACACAATCTTAATATCCTCCAGGCAGCGCATTCTGGAAAGACCTTGCAACTCCTCAAGCTCAGGGCACTCGTTAATGTACAACTTTGTAAGCTCGAAGTTACCTGACACACTTCTCAATTTTTGACAACCATCTAATTCAATACATTTAAACTTTCCACATCCATCAAGTATAATCCTCTCCAACCAAACTGGACCTCTAAAAACTGGCAACTCCTCAAGCTTCGGACAGCCCATAATGCTTAATTCTATAAGTTCTTCACAACCAAACATTATTGTTTCCAAATTTTCACAGCTATCCACCTCAAAATATTTCATCTTTACATTTCTATCAAATCTTATCCTCTCCAGAATCTTCATACCACTGAGACAGAAAAACTCAAACTCTAGCTTCCTAGAAGAGTCAATCTCAATCTCCTCCAAGCAGCGCATTCTGGAAAGACTTGGCAGCTCCTCAAGCTCAGGGCACTGATTCATGTACAACTTCCTTAGCTCAAAGTTACCTGACACACTTCTCAATTTTTGACAATCATCCAATTCAAGAGATTTGAACTTTCCACATCCATCAATTATAACCCTCTCCAAGCAAACTGAACCTCTAAAAACTGGCAAATCCTCAAGCTTCGGACAGCCCCGAATGCTTAATTCTATAAGTTCTTCACAACCAAACATTATTGTTTCTAAATTTTCACAGCTCTCCACCTCAAAATATTTCACCTTTACATTTCTATCATATCTTATCCTCTCCAGAAACTTCATACCACTGAGACAGAAGAACTCAAACTTTAGCTTCCTAGAAGAGTCAATCTCAATCTCCTCCAAGCAGCGCATTCTGGAAAGACTTGGCAGCTCCTCAAGCTCAGGGCACTGATTAATGTACAACTTCCTAAGCTCAAAGTTACCTGACACACTTCTCAAATTTTGACAACCATTCAATTCAAGACATTTTAACTTCCCACATCCATCAATAATAACCCTCTCCAAGCAAACTGGACCTCTAAAAACTGGCAACTCCTCAAGCTTCGGACAGCCCCGAATGCTTAATTCTGTAAGTTCATCACAACTAAACATTATTGTTTTCAAATTTTGACAGCTATCCACCTCAAAATATTTGACTTTTACATTTCTATCAAATGTTATTCTCTTCAGAAACTTCATACCACTGAGACACAAGAACTCAAATTCTAGCTTCCCACAAGAGTCAATCTCAATCTCCTCCAAGCAGCACATTCTGGAAAGACTTGGCAGCTCCTCAAGCTCAGAACTTCACTGTATTTCATCCCACTCCTAAGCTTTGGAAGATCATCGTACACCACACCCTTGCAATTCTTTGCAACCTTTCTAAGAGACTGATGAGTTGTTGTCGGTAGGATTATGTTCTGCAGCTTCCCACAGCTGAAGATGCAAATATTCTCAAGGCATGTTAGACGGGTAAAACATGGCAGCTCTTCAAGCTCAGGGCATTGACTAATGTTAAACGCTACAAGCTTCGTAAGTTCGGATAAATCTGACGCAATCTTTAATTGTTCACAGTTTTTAATTGTTATTTTTTCTAAACAGGTTAGATGGGAAACCCGTAACTCTTCAAGCTCAGGGCATTCACAAATGTTAAACGCTACAAGATTCCTAAAATTGGATGTTTCTGACAGTCTTTTCAGGCTCTTACACGTGTTAATTTCAAGACAATTCAAGGTCTGCATCCCCCATAAATTCATTTCAACCAGATATTCCATCTCATGAATTTTGAGAGACAAAAGTCTTGGACAGTAATTTCCGCAAATCAAGATCTTTGTTGCATTTATATGGTTGTTAATCTCCAGACGTTCAAGGTTACTCAGGGGGCACTTGAAAGCTGTAGACTCTCCTATATTATACAAAGCCAGTTTGTCGCTGAGCTTTATGAAATTCCGGATAACCAAACTTGTAAAATAGGTAGACTTAAAAGTAGTCTTATCTCCCCTGCTATTACAAGCCAGTTCTCCATGTAATGTGGAACACGTCAAAACCAGACTCTTAGGGTAAACTCTGAGGGATTCTAATAAAGACCAGCTTTCTATTGGCATATCCTTGGCATCTAACACTACCTGCTCAAGATTATCTGATATTCCTAAGAAATCCGGGAACTCTTCCAAAGTGGTTTGATACAACTGCAGCTCTTTCAACTGGGAGGGCGCCTGCAATGCAAAATACAATTATATCTTGATGTTTGCATGTATAAATAATCCTCAGAAATATCACCATAGCATAAGGCATCCTATACATTAATTGTCAATACAGATTACAGAGGAACAAATTACCTGAACGTTGCTCTGCCATAGTCTTTTGAGACATCCATGACTAATTCTTAAACATTGCAAATTTTGAAGTGGAATCCATGGAGGAATGCTTGAGAGTTCCCTGCAATACAGATCAAGCTGAAGCCATAACAGAGAAGATGTCTCAGGACACTCCTCTGATTCGCCCATAAAGTATGTAATTTGCGAACCCATAGATCTGTCGTAAATGGAATGGAAACACCTCTCTTTGGTTTGGGCGAGGATATTTTGGAATCCCTTTGTTTCCTGTATTCACAGACAAAGTTTACACATGTGCTCAACAAAGAAGGTAAGATTGGAAGTATCCCACTATGTACTAGAAATCTAAAGGAGGAATAAGCATACCAAAGATTTATAATGTCTGGGAGACCAGTGGCGAGGAGGAGAATTATTTTCATCAGTCATTTCTCTTCCCAAGTCCCGCAGGTGGTCATGCATTTTGAATACTACAGGCGGGTCCTCCCACAGCAGTCCATCCGACCTTTCTGTTTCTTCAACAAGACACCGATCTTTTAGTGTTTCCAGTGCATAGCGAGAGCCCCATCCTGATCCCTCCCACACTTTTATGGCCGTATTCTTGCATTTGTCCAGGAAAAAACATGCTATATCCATGAAAATCTGTTTTTCCACTCTGGTTAGTGCATCAAAACTTATCTTGAGTATATCTTTGATGTCCGGATCAAGAGATTCACGGACTTTGCTTAGTTGCAACTCCCAATAATAAGCAGGCCTATCATAAACATGCCGACCCAGAACTTGAAGAGAGAGGGGTAATCCTCCACAGACGTCTATGAAGGCATCAACAAGATTCTCATATCCGCTGGCTGGACTGGGCTGATCAAAGGAATGCCAACAAAAGAGTTCTCTCCCATCGTCTCTATTCAATCCTTTCAAATTATATTGATTGGTAATTCCTGCTCTTGTAAGAACACCCACATCACGGGTTGTAACAATGACCAAACTATTATGAGAATTATTGACCATATCCATTAGGCAGAGGGCATCTAACTGCTTCACATGATCAATATCATCTACAACAATTAGCAAGCTTAAAAACCTGCTCCTTCGTAGGCGATCCCTAACATAGTTGCTTCCTTCCTCCCTACTTCGAAACTCAGGTGGGTTTTCATTGAAGAGATCTCTGAGGAGTTCAGCTTGCAAGGAAGGTAATGCGAATTTGGAGGACTTCTCTCGCACATCAAACAAAAAACATGTTGCCATGTAGTTCGAACGCTTTCGGTTGAATAACTCCTTTGCTAGGGTTGTCTTGCCTGCCCCACCCATACCAAAGATTCCAACGACCTCGGAATGATCTTTTCCTTTTATATTCAGACCACACTGGTTTTCAAAATCATAAACAAGCTTATCAAGACACTGGCTTTCAAAATCTCTTACGAGTTTGTGAAGACCCACTGGATGTTTAGCAACAAATAAAGGTTTTGTCGTCTCTACTTCCTTTTGCACTTTTACCACTAAGTTCTTAAATTCCCTGAAAGTTTACAAGATAAATGGGAATTTAATGAGAAACAAATTTTGTACACTAAAACAACCAATTTTGAGGAAAAATAACACAACAATAGTTTCCTAGTGTAGAGCTACTAAATAAATCGAAAACGCGTACAAAAGTCTTACTCTGAATCGGGGGAAAACTGTGCACTGTTGATTTCCAAGCCATCGAAAAATGAAGCATAATGAAGGGCTTTTTCCCAGCTCTCAAGCTTCTGCAAATATCTGCCTTTCTTTCTATACTTTCTGAAGGCATTGGCATACGCCCCCTTCTTTATAAAGCGAACCTCCGAAGGCTTCACTCCATAAAATATAGGAAAAATCTTGGCTCTACTTTCTAGCATGAGAACCAGCTCAGCTAGACACCAAGCTGACTGCGCGTATCCTTTTGAAAAGATTGCGATATGAGCTGATGCAGAACGGATGGCAGTCTCAATTGTAGAGGGAAAATAATCTCCTAGTTCCATCCCTTCCTTATCAAGAAACGGCCGCAGTCCCAACCTCTGAAGGGAATTGTAAAGATGAGCAGCTAAAGTTGCTTTGGCATCAGGTCCTCTGTGGTTGATGAATACATCAAATAATCTTGAAGATTCAGAAACCTTCCTCCTTTTGCTGTCAGGTTCAATGCCAGACAAAGCATGATGTTCTACATTGTGCTGGTGGGATGAAGAAGAAGATGCCATCTATATAATACAAGGTTGGGCTTGATTTGTTTTCAGAGAAGGCAAAGTGAAATGAAGTTGATTATGAGATGGCACAGATAAATAGGAGGAGTTCATACGAATACCACGGAGGTGGTTGAGTGTATCTGCCTGGAAAGGGATGGAGAAAAGAAGATGATGCTAATGCCAGAAGCTCTTCCAGCTTAGAACAGAAGAAGGAAGCAACGAGGAAAACGATATGAAAAATGCAAGAGCCTGCCGTATGAAAGAGCAATAATTTAAGTGCGAGGTAGTGGCTAGTACTTGCCTTTATAATATGGTAATTGTTGCTATGGAGATTTGAAAAAATAAAATGTGAGCTTTATTAATGTGATTAAAATTTACACAAAATAATTAGAATATTGTATTTGAGTTTTATTGTTATCAAGATTTCAATATAAGTCAATTAAAAAATTACACACAAATATAAGTCAATTAGAAAATTACACTATCTAAAAAGTTTACTTTCTTACTTATTTTCTTTCTTACCCGATCGACCTAATTCTATTATTCTATTTCTCAGTGGGCTTCGCTAATAAAATGGTAGGAGTGAAGGTTTGACTCCTTCCTTATCATTTTGACTCCTTCCTTATCAAAACTA